>ML797532.1:35667-130485 GCA_009831015.1 Picea engelmannii
AGGTGGATTATTTAAATAATAAAGAGAAGTGACAAAATCAAGAAATGATAAAGTAAGGTGACAAAATAAAGAAGGAATATTTATGGAAAGTGGTTAACCCTAAAAATAAGGAAAATAGGTTAAGTGACCTAGAAATGGGTTAAGTGACCTAAAAGAAGAAATAATTATTTAAATGATAAAGTAAGGTGACAAAGTCAATGTGGATTATTTAAATAATCAAGAGAAGTGACAAAATCAAGAAATGATAAAGGTGACAAAATCAAGAAGGAATATTCAAATGATAAAGTATTGGAGAACTTTCTATTTATGGAAATTGGTTAACCCTAAAATAAGGAAAATAGGTTAAGTGACCTAGAAATGGGTTAAGTGACCTAAAAATGGGTTAAGTGACCTAGAGTATGAAAGTATAAATAAGATAGTGATTGTCTCTTGTAGATCATCATTTTTGTGGATCAATGGAGAGCTTCTTGTGAGAATATATTTTGGAGGATTGATGGAGAGCTTCTTGTGAGAGTTTCTTGAGCATTTTTGGTGTGGAACACTTGAGAATATTTAAGATCCATAGGTGAATGAGGTAACCAAGTATATCTAAGCCGAATTTCAGAAGGAAGGTGTAGAAAAGAGGGCTAGAATTGAATGGAGGATAAATTCTTTTCATGATGCTTTCTAAGGTATGTTATTTATAGGTCATCTCACCATTTTCACTATAAATGTTTTTCTATAATGATTCAGACCATGGGATTGATATTCCATTGAGGAAACATATCAAAATATATGTGTTAACAAATTCATCTTGTGGGTCGTTGCAATTTTGGAGATACACACCATGGAAAATAGGGTTTGTGGCTAGTCCTGAGACTAGTCTAAAACAGGTGTTTCGGGTAAAAACGTCATAAATTCTTCATAACAGATCCAAATTTAGTGAGACCAATTGTGTTGATTATATTAAAGTATATAGTATTATTTATAACATTTTCATATCTATTCAACAAATATTCTGTGTGGGGCATGCTCTATAAGGTCGCTCTCTAGAATAAGCTAGAATTCAGCAAGGTATGCCATTTTTTCTATAACTCCTTTTCTGAGAGGTTACAAGTAGTGACACCTAGAGGAATTGCATAAAAAAAAACTGAAGAACATTGTTTATCAGTTTCAAATCTTTATTCATTACAGGTACAAAGTTATGATTATTTCAAGTTGGGGTTGTTGACTAATCCAAAACTAGGCATGGTTGAGACAAGCAATTGATGAGTTGTCACATACATGAGGTGTATAGTTGATGATGTTGGTACATATTGATGATTCATTGTTGATGACTAGTTGACACATTATTGGTATATACTTGGTACATGGTTGGATGCATTTGTTTATGGTACAGGTTGATTACAGGTTGTTTGGCACAAGTTGGTGCATGGTTGATGCACTTGTTTCTGTTGACAGATTGATATTTGTTGAGGATTGTTGCCTCATATCAGTTGGTGATGAGAATGTAAGCTGAGTCTTGCATATAGATATGGTGATATTGTAGAGTTGTACTCTATTCAGTTGTTGCTGAAAAACCCATGGATTGAAGTCCATAATAAAAAGAAAAATTATACATACATCTTGTGTTCCTTGTGGAGATGATTTGTTGATGATATGTTGCTGATATGTATTCACATATAACTGATTATAAATGAAAACAATGAGTAATGAGCAAATGTTGAATGTTAACTAAGGAGTTTTTGTGTAAGAGGGAAGTTTTGGGAAAAAGATCCCCACACTTATTCACCCCCCCTCTAAGTGTGGTAGGTGTGTCCAACAAAAACCCTTGACACATTCAGCTTATTTCAAGCCAAGTTGGTCAAATTGTCCTACAAATTCATCCATATGGGATATATGATTTATAGCAACTGTTATACGTAAAATGTTCATGCTACCTAGTGGTGTACTAAGTGTCGCACTTATGACACATTTCATTAAGTGTCAAACTTATGTATAGTTGCGTTGTTGAGTGTCTTAATTCCAAAATGACACTTTCCTAAGTGTCAAATTTATGTTTCATCACTCTAACACCTTAGAAAAACATTTTTTCATCATCCCTATCCATTAGAGAGAAGAAAAACCCATTTTAGAGGTCGAAAACATCACTTTTTGACCTAGTTGGAAGAGGGAAGGCCCCCTACCACAGATTAGGGAGCATCCAACCTCGTGGAGTCCTATTGGTATATCATTTGGGAGTATATAGGATGCCCTTTTTTCCACTTTGGGGGAGCGTCCTTCTTGTTAGGACATTTTTTATCAATTCCTCCTTTTTCTGTGGGACAGTTCCGAGGATCTTTGGGTTGTTATGGTTTGAAGATGACTCATAGCTTTGAGTTCCTCCATTTTGGGAAATAAATCCTAACCTAAGAACGAATATCCTCAACCATTCCCTTGATTCCCTATGTTGGTTAATCCTCCCAAGATCCTATATAAACTAGGCCTCTCAAGGTTGAAGGGGGTTCATGAAAGGTATTATACTTTTGATCTCAAACTTTAGGATTATTCTTGAAATGCACATAAGGGGATGGAAAGGATAAGTGTGGAGGAAGGCTTGCAACACAACAAAGTTGTAAGTGTTTCATGTTTCTCATATTAATAAAGAACTTAGCCTATTTTCATACATCTATATTATTCATTCTTTCTTGCATGTGTCTACTTGTGTTTCAAGTAGGATTGTTATCATATGACATTCAATAGTAGTGGTAGATAGTTTGTCTATCATTTTTGTAGGTTCATATTCATGTTAGAGGTATGGATCTGAAGTTCAATATTTGGAACTACGAGGACATACTACAATAAAAGGTACCATTCCCCTTCCTTTTATCTCTCTCTCTCTCTCTCTGCAAGTAAATAAATAGAATAGGTGGAGTTTGGAATGTTAGTGTCTATTTGTTAGAATTGTCTTAGTTGAAGAAAACCTAGCTAAGGAGAGCTCAACCTATCTGTAGGGTGATATTTCCCACAACAGTTTTTGGAAAATCCACTGGGGAACAAGTGTTTCCTTGGTTTTTAGTCTCTTTCCTTTTGCATTACTGATTTGAATTATTTTTTTCTAAGGTTTTGAGTCTAGGTTGAATTTCACTTAATCTAGAGCACTTTTTTGGCTTGTTTAGATCTAGGATGCCCCCCCGAGTGGCCTACAGAGAATATTCTCCTTAGGGATGCCCGCTTTTTAACCCCTAAGGAGTATCCTGGACACCCTCTTCTAGTCTATTTGGGAGCGTACTCCTCCCTTTGGATGCCCTATCTACTTGATTACAGGAGAATCCCCCTATTTTGGGAATGAATTTTGGCCCTTTTCCTCTATGTTTCTTGATTCTTTTTGGCTCATAATTAGGCCTCATATCTTTGTTGGATTTCTTAAAACTTTGTTTGTTTGAAATATTTGTTTATATCACTATTTTTTATTTTGATTATTTATTGTCTTGGATCAAGTTGCGAAAGGTCCAACATTCAAGTTTCATATGATCCTTGAATGAAATTTTGATTGTTAGTGGTTTTGATTTTTGGTTTTTGTCCAATCATTAGACTTTTGTATTTTTCTTTCTCAAAATTGTCGAGTTCTTTTCTTGTCAGTTTTGAAAGTTCATTTCATTAACTTGGAGAGACAATATAGTGCATCAAACCCTGTTCTTTCAGTTTTCTTTTTGGAAATTATTGATCCATCAAGTCAATTCTGAATCTTTTAGGGTTTGTTGCAACATCAATTGATCTTAGATATATTGATTTTAAATTCCTTTTTAGAGTGGATGTTTTCTTTCAAACTGACTACTTGAATGAGTGTTAGAGTTCATTTCTATGTTTGATTCTTTAAGTTTTCGAGCTTGTGAATATGTCTTTGTTTGGATATTCTTTCTGCTTCATTTTCTTCTCTATATCATCCTTGAACTCTTTAATTTCAAAGAAAAGAAGCGTTAAGAAATTGCATTTGATTACATTTCATTTTAGAACCAAACAAAGAGAATTTGATTGCATTCTACTTAGAAACATTATCTTGAGCATCTTCTTGGGATTTAGGAATTGTTTTTGTATTGGTTGTTGCATTGCATTGGGACTTGGGTAGATGATTATTTTGGAAAAAGAAAGCACACCTCTTCTCCTTCCCATACATAGAGCTCATTGAAAAGAAAGTTTTGCATCTCATTATATTGCACTCTTTTGGAGTCGAGGTCACAATATCATCAGTTTCACTTCCATACCTTTGAGTAACAAACATCCATAAAATTAAAGCGCTAATAAAAATCTATCTAGATATTTTTCTTTCTAGGGCTTTACAAACCTACATTAGATTAGTTGTATGGCTTTGGAATAGGGTTTGAATATAAATCTCCAAATCTGTAAAACAAACACAAAATATTGAGTTAAGGAGAGAAATACATTTGTTGCATCATTGTCCTGGGAAGCCCTTCTTACACAAGGGTCAATCACAAGGTCACATTGGGGATAACAGAGTAACTAACCACGCTTCATTGGTATTAGTGGAGTGGCATTAATGTATTACAAATGGTGTCGAAAAACACTTGGGGATCACTTGGGAGGTTCACACCTTAGTTAGAGGCACCTCTCAAGGGGATTGTGGGTCTTAAACGACCATGACCTTCCGTGTATATTGGACTGTCGATTGTTTCCCCAAAAACATTTTGTTGTAAGTGGTGATCTTTGTGGCCTTAATATCTAGGGTTCATTCATAATGTGATGGTGAAGGGGAAGGCATTTGTCGTACTAGGAACAAACATTGGTCAAAATCACTTAGGCTCCTTAGAGGGTAACCCATGGTTGTGCTGTGAGGGAATTTTCACCGGGGTGTAAGTCTGTTATGAAGGTCTCCAACCTAAATATCCCACATGCCTTATCTCAACCCCTTTTCATATTGATCATGCAACGTTGGATTTCATCACCAACTAGTGGTTTCACTGTGAGGAGGTTTTTGTTTGTATGTTTACTTCCTATATATTTTTTAGTGTGTGTTGTTTGTTTTCCCTAGTGGACCTTAGGTTAAATCAGTGTATATGGAATTAATCTCTAGAAATACCAACAAAGGAACCCCATTTCCTGGGGAACATTTCATTTTTCCTTCTTTTGGAAACGTTGTTCCTCCTTATATTACCACATTGAATATTCCTAGACTCACTATTGGGTTACCGATATGGTAGTTTTCCACTCCAGTAATCTCAAGTGTTCATTTTCTTTTATTGCAATCCCATCACCCCAAGAACATCCACCTCATGTTGACCCTTCACCTTCTTCACCTGTTGTGTCTTCTTCCTTTTCTTCTCCTTCACCTAGTGAAAGCTCTGAATTTGGTAACTAGGTGGATAAGAAGAAGAAGAAAAGGAATATTAAGAAGAAGAAAAATAATCAAGGGGAAAAACTTCCAAACACTACAGGACATGTTGGAAGAAATAAACCAGTTACTATCAATTAGGATGGGAATATTGATGAGGTTCATAATCCTACCAAGACAACTCACAATCCCAAATTCCCTTACAGGATTTCTAAGGGCGACCACCTTCTTGAGGATTGACCTGGTATTCCCATGGTTTTAGACATGTGGTCCATGAGTTCCAAACAACCCATGTCATCAGCCTCTACAGGTCATGCTGGTGAAAAATCTATCAACTAGTGAAATTAAAGTTGGAGGAAAAAAAGTAGAGGCAATTTTCCTTCTAGGTTATGTGAAGGTAGTCATCAAACTCACCTTTTCCCTTGTATGGATGAAGCCACAAAATTGTTGGAATAAATGATCGTTTCTCAACCATAAATTCCAACTTATTACAATAAGATCTCTCCCAACCTATCATTGATTTCTAAAGTGGTCGATCTGGTTTCCTCATCGATCGATCCCACTCTTCCTTCGAAGAGTGAAGTTAAAGTGGTTGATCTGATTCCCTCGTCGGTCGATCCCAATATTCCCTTGAAGAGTGAAATCCAAGTGGTAGACTCAAGTCCATCATCGTTCAATCCCACTCTCCCCTTAGAGAGTGACATTCTCCAAGTGATGAATCTGACCCCATCATGTGTTGATCCCACTCTCCCGATAGAGAATGAATTCGATATCGCTCATGTTTTTCTTGTTAATACTGATTCTTTTGTACAATGGGGGATTTCCCCTTCTACTATTGAACCCCCTCCAAGTAGTGAGCCCATCCTTTTTTATTGGCATGAGATAACTCAATATCGTCTTCCTTCCTACGTACCTTTCCAAATCATTTTTTAGGTTTGTGCTAGTGACGTTCCTTAGACTATTGTAGACGAAGGTGCTTTTGTTAGTATTTTATCCTCAAATTCTTAGAAATATTTAGGTTGTCCTCATATTTTTTCAATCACGCAGAATCTATTATCTTTTACCAAATGAATCACTGAATATTTAGGGATCATTTTGTAATTTCATGTTACTTTAGGATGGAAAACCATCTTTATTGATGTTATGGTAGTTCACAACCCCTTGGATTTTAATTTTCTCCTTGGGATAAATTATGTCTACGCCATGAAAGTTATCGTGTCCACTCTCTTTCGAGTGATATATTTCCCTCATAATGGAAAATTTGTGACTATCGATAAGCTTGCATTTGTTGGTCCTATTTTTAATGCCAACCACCAGCCTTCCCTCAATGGTCCTTATGTTTAAGTGGCATTTCCCCCGCATTTATCTTGGGATGAGAAATATCCTCTCATTGTATGATTGGATTCTTTTGACTTAGATACGGTAGTATACATGGTGATCTCTTCGATAGGGCTATTAGAACCTGATCTCCTTACCCCTATTGTGTCCCTCGACATGTATTCCTTCTAGAGCGTTATTCTTTCATCCAACGAAGATCTCCTGGAAGCCATGATCAACATAGTTACCTTGACATGTGTTGAGACCTAAGTATACACCCATGCCCATCCTCTCTCATTTCCCTATACCTTCATTAAAAATCATTCATTTTTTGTTGGTTAATGTTGGTCCCTCATTACTGAATAACTCATTTTTATCATTACCTCTCTTAATCGATTTGTTTTTGCACCATCTTGTGGTTTTCTTGAGGGATAATTGCATGTCATTTATTTGGTTTGAAATAATTGTCATAAAATTTGTCATAGGTTGAGCTTGTGGCAGGTGTAATAGAGTTTTATATGCAGAACAGAGTTAATTGCAAGAATGGGGCTATTCTTGCAAACGAGGATTGGCATGTTAATTTTGAAATCGATTTATAATTTAATATGTTATTTTGAATATTTCAATTGTTTGAAAGCCGCCTTCATACATGCGCGATCATATACCATCACTTTCACACCATATTACACTCATTTTCATCATTACACAATATCATTTATGAGTGTGAGAATTGTACCAGATCATCATGGCCATTATAGCTCGAACGAAGGGTTAAATGCACAGGAGAATTGATTTCAATGTGAAGGAATTTTCATTCATTGCATTATCACCATCAGAGATACTTTGCCCAACATGGTTCCTCTTCGATAATGATGGAAATTGAACAGAATTGAGCCACAAGGCCTGGAATGTTTCGAATCCATACCCGAAGTTAAATACATTTTCGTAAAAGCTAAGTGGTATGATTTCATGTGCGCATTTCAAGGACATCACATAGGCTTGGCCATGCTCTTCGCATAGAAATTCAATGGCTTCCAGACCATGCTTGGAGATACATGGTTGGGTTCATGTTACAGAACATTTCATTGGACCAGCTTGCACCCTCCCTGTCTATGGAACAATGGTTCAAGAAAGGCAAGTTTCCTCTCGATCTCTGCAACAAGTTCCTAGTTCTCAAGAATCAAGACCCCGACTATAGCTAAGGAATCCCTATGGCATGAATAAAGGACGAATGTAAAGGGGACCTAATAGAAATACAAATATATATCACATGTGAGGGTTGATTCAACATTATTCACTACTATCACCTTCATTATCTTATGCACTTAAGTGGATACATAAAGCTTAATTTTCCATACTAATTGCTTAAGAGTCTAACCAAAATTTCCAAGAGGGTTCAAGGTCACCCTGAATCCACCTACAAAATTGTGTACCATCAGGATTTGATTAAATTGTTGGTAACTTTTGCTTTGGAGGAACTGGAAATGCCTTGGGACTATTTCTTGAAGTCTGTGGGATTGAAAGAACAGGAGAAGGTCCCTGATTCACAAAATGAAGGTGATGTAAGGGAGGAGGTTAGGGTTTCTTCAGATCCTGGGAGCTCAATGAAGCCTATCCAAACCATAGTGAATAAAGGGAAAGTCCCTAAAAAGAGAAATACGCCTCCTAAAACAAAAAATCCAGAAAACCCCATAGAGGATTCCCCACACATGCAATTGAGGTTGTCTACAAGAAAGGAGAAAGTAAATAAGAGTGGAAAATTTTCCAACGTGCACCCACCTGCACTATAGATGTCACAAAGGTCTCTTTCATCCAACCACTCATAGGAAGACCAAAAAAACCCCATAGAGTAGCAAACTAATAAGTCTGTGACTTGAATGAGAGGGAAAATTGGACTTGGTTCACGCAGCAAGGAATTAATTAAAGAGAAGGTTGTTCATGTAGAAGCTCCACCTAAAACATCTCCTCCAACCAGACAGGACAAGAAAAGGAAGGGTGAGAAAAACACTGAATTTCCAAGAAAACCTAATAGAAAGACTAGAATTATGAATCAGTTAAGGCTGAACTCCAAATCTCTGTTCAAACCATCACTAAAGGACCCCCAGCCGATTCTGATTAAGGATGATGATAGTCCTGAATTCGACAGCTTGGAGGAAACGACATTCAATTTGTTAAAGGGTATGACAGTGAAAAGAGAAAAATCAAAGTCTAGTGAGAATGAGGCTACAAAAACACCATTTGTGACAGTGAAAAAGAAGTATCCTTTAGACTCCAGTCAATAGGGAATACAAGATTATGGATTTGACCCCGAGCAAGAGTCTATTGGAACCTCACCACATGCAAGGGAACCTTTCCACAATTTGCAACACATCAAACCAAAAGTTAAACCTGACATTGTGGGAGTTCAGGGGTCCACTAAAGGAACTAAAGGGAAATATCCTGAAGTTATACACAGTTATAGTATGAGAAATATAAGCAGAGCATTGGATGACCACAACAATTTTATCACAGAACAAGAAATGAAGGAGAAACAGATCGAGGTTAAAACAAAGAAGGTTGATGAAATTGGAGAAATGAAGGAGAAACAGATCGAAGGTCAAAACAAACAATCCAGACCTTGCAACACCATAAATAGGAATTGGAGAAATTGTACTCCAGACTACAGGAAAAATATCAAAGACTCCAGAAGAAGCACTAGAAGACTTGTTTATTTCTAAAGGAGATAATTTGAAGGAGTGCTTGTAGAAGTTGCCAACACACCCAATTATCTGCCAGTGGATTCCAATAGTGCACATGGACACCAGTGCTTGATACAGAGTTCATTTCAATCACTCCTAGTTAGTTTTGTCAAAGTTAAGTTTACTCCGGCATGTGCATCCGTCTAGTTTTATTTCTAGTGGCATTTTTTAGTTGTTTAATTACAAGACACTTTTAGATTAATGCATAATAAGTGGTCATTTATGTGTGATATGAACCACTCCTTTTGATTAAGTCAAGATCAAAGTATACATTACTATACTCCAACAATATTTAGTTAATTTAATAAATTTTTCTTCAACTGATAATGTAGAGTTAAGCCCTAGTTCTAGATGGATGAGAGCCTCTCCAATTTGGATAAATATGCAGTTTTTGTATGTTTTGAGGGTTCGGTTTTTGGGAAGAATATATCAATACATCAAACTGGTTGAAACTCTTCTATGCATGGATTAAAGCTCTCTACCTAATTAATATACTCTTGATGACAGTGTGTTTGTGTCCAAATCTACATGTGTTTTTATCTTATCTTGAATGCAATTTTTTATTTGTCCAAAGTACATTTCATTTCCTTCAGCTACTATATAACTTGTCTTTACTGATATGCAACCTGTAAAACTATTAATGCTTTGGTGAAGGTTTGTTTCTATTACAACCTGCGGGAGTAATTTTGTTTTTGATACATGTTGAATGCCTTGAAATAATATTTTAAGTATTAAACTTCTTAAAACAGATTATTCATTGAGTGGTTTGTTGTTTCCCGTGTTCTTTTCTCTATTATCTCACTTTTCTGTCATTTTTGTGGCACCAACCAAGGAGGACCCTCATCCATATAATTTTTCCAACCCAACCATGTTCTTTTCTTGGTAAACCAACCCTCCAACTAACCAATAAAATCAAATAACCTAAAAACCAACCATCACAAAACTTGAGGTGTCCCAGCTTTGTCATTTAGCAGTCAGGTGTAGACTTTAGGACCAACATCTTTTGGCATCATTGTTGGGGAATGAAGTAACGAAATATATTTCCCTGGGAGAATGAAAACGATCATATCTGACATTTGATGGTGAAAAATTATCATACACATTCATACTACCATCTTTCACCTCACGACTCCACTGAGTAAACTTCACAAAATAAATATTGGCTCCCAGAAAGGGACTTAGGATATCCAAGTATGAGCACATCAAATCCACCAAGGCTCATCCAAACCCTGAGAAGGACATAGTAGTCTCTGAGCTAGAAAGGAAACTAATAAAATCCACCTTAGTTCATAGATATACCTCATCCCTCAAGGGTAAAGCTGCACCCAAAGAATCTACATTTCTCCATTATCACAAGCAGTTTGAATTTTCTAGCCCTGAGAATCACATTTCCAAGGAACCTTAGACACCTTCAACCCCTACCTCTACTTCATCATCAGGTACAGGATCCGCCCTTGTATCTCCAATCAATCTTCATATTCATATTTCCCAAAAAATGGTTGTTAATAAGATGGATGTTATAATTGTTGGTAGATATGCACCCCTAGTTTTTCCTATAGGATTACATGCACTCCCAACCATAGATAACATGAAATATTTTCCAATATATAATTTGGAAGGGGATTTCATAGCTGATGAACATATGGTATCCTTTTACAACTTTGCAGACAACTTCAACATTGACTATCCAGATGTGTGGATGAGTTTGTTTGTACAAAGCCTCGATGGGGAAGTGAGAACATGGTTTCAGTATCTCCCTCCAACCTCCATTACAGATATTGATGTGCTAGAGGAAGCCTTCTTAAATCAATGGCAAGATAGAATAGACTATCTATATTACATCACTGAGTTTGGAGACCTTAAGAGAAAGAATGGTGAGTCTATTTAAGACTTCACCAAGAGATTCAATAAGATGTATGGTAGGATCCTAGATGAGATCAATGCATTTGATACAAATTTCTCCATTTTGTTGAGGGAGAGAATATCCACCACCTTGTTGTCCATGCAAGAAGTAGCCATTGAGGTTGATTCCAACATCCTAGCATCAGGTAGGTTAAGTACTAGATCTGATAAACACAAGAAGAAACAATGAGAGGATTCCCCTATTTCCTTTAACCCAACCACAATTGATCCTAAACTTGATGAAATGACCAAAAATTTGAAGGATTTGACATGTGAAATAGCTAAGTTGAAATGGGAATCTAAAGAACCAAATAGATATTTTCAAGGGCCTGGGAACAAAAATCCAAACTAGTTTAGGAGGTCAAATGATGTCCCTCAAATAATGCAGGGAGAGAGAAGGAATGTTGATGATCAAAGAGTAGTGCCTCCTTTCCAAAAAAATCAGATTGATGAAATGGATGTAGATAGTGATGTTGTGGATGATGCTACTGTACTTTTCAATGAAATAGATTTTTATAGCAGTCACTTAACGCAATAAGATTATGAGGTAGCACAATTGTCAAATCAATTTTATATTGAGATAGGGGAAGAGGGAGTTATTCAAGGCCATCCCCAAAAGAAATATGATTTGAGTCCTAGAACTGGCACTCGCAAAACCACCACCTCTGATCAGAACAGAAAAACAAAAGGTTCCTCCCAAGCCAAATCCAAGCAAGGGTGCATTGGCTAAAGCTCACTAACCTCCTCCATTTAAACTTGTTGTCCCTGAAGTAAAGGAAGCTGATAGACCACAAGCATCTTTCAGCCTAGAGCATGTGTTGAGAAAGATCAAGATCCATGTACCTTTGTCATAATTTTTGAAAAATAAGCCTTTCAAAAAATCCATTATGAAGGTTCTGCATCCATCTCCTTTTGTCATAACTTATAATGTAATTAGTCTGTAGGATGAAAAAACAACCATTATTGTGGGCCCACATATCAAGGATGGCTATGATGCCTCTCCACCATTCCACATATCTTTAAATGTCCATGACAAGATCCTACATAATTGTCTCATGGACTCAAGGGCCTCACACAATGTCATGCCTAAAGTTGTTATGGAGGAACTAGGTCTAGAGTGTAAATTCTAACCTTGTACAATGTCTACTGTAAACAGATATTCAGAAAAGAATAGAAAAGATAAAATGGAAAATGCAAACATTACACAGAGATTTTTCCCCTGGAAACCCAAACCGGGAAAACCAGCATATATTATATTCATACATTGTGTTACATTGTTTACAATACAATATACATATAGGAGCCAGCGACATCCAAAACCCTAACCCAATGACCTGGATTAGTCCAAAACCCTAATTCCTTAACCGGAAATAGAAAATCATCGGCAAAAAACCATGTGCCAAAAAAAACACCTAAATATCATGTGGTCCCGGAAATATGTCGTCCCGGAAATATGTCGTCCCGGTGTGAAAAACAAATTTGGGGTATCTACCCCCTTGCACCCCCCTCTAACCCCCCTGTGCACCCGGTGCAAACACTCAGACACTACTACTCGTGCAAAGAATATAACACATACCCAACATGGATATCACCAAGGCCTACCAAGACCTTTACTACCTTGACTCCAAAAAAGTCAAATGTTTAAGATTAATAAAATATTTGGTGGTTTCTTTGGCACAATTACCCATGAAGAGTGTAGTGATGGACATCACTGTGGTTAACATTCCCCCCAACTTTGGTATGTTTTTGTCCAGGACGTGGGCCAAGAAGGTTGCAGGATCATTACAAATGGACCTCACATATGCCACCATCCATGTTTTCAGGAGAGAACACAAGCAGTTATACAAGGAAGTCAGGTTGGCATATATCATCAATGGCCATCATAATCCAATCAATCATCCATTTTATGTTGTTGAGGATGAGATCAGGTCATCTTCTTTTCATTTAAATAATGAGGAACCAGAATTAACAGTCAGTAAATGCATAAATCAGACACTAATAGATCAGCAACATGAAGTATGGAAGATGTATTTTCATGGATCTTCATCAAAGGAAGGTTATGGGGCTGGCATAGTCCTCATTTCCCCTGCACATGAGGTGATAACTCTCTCTTATAAGCTAGAATTCAATACTACTAACAATATAGTTGAGTATGAATCTTTGGTGCTTGGATTGAGGGCTGCCAAAGACACGACCATTGATATTTTGGCAGTTTTTGGTGATTCTAAGGTAATCATCAATCAAGTCAAAAACATCTATCAAGTTAAGAAACCAAGGCTCAAGAAATATAGGAACGAGGTGTGGGACCTGGTTGACAACTTATTTCTGGCATTTGACATCTCCTTCATTCCCAGAGAGGTAAATCAAAAGGCAGATTCTTTGGCCTTAGCTGCCAACACCTACATACCTCCCATTGGTCCAAATATCAAGTATCAGGTGGAAGTCAGACATAGGAAATCCATACTAGACAACATAAATAACCGACAAGTCTTTAGTGATGACTTGGATCTACAAAGATTTATGTAGACCATTGAAGAATTCTCCAGTATATCAATAGATCAAGAGAGTGAAGATGATGAATCAGAAAATCAACAAACATCTCATTTGTTGAACAAAGTGGTTGGCCACAACATTGTGGAACTTAAAACAAACCAAATCCCCAGGGGTCTAGTGCCACTGGAAAGGATATTTGACAGTCATGATCTCTCCAAAGAAGCTTCCATCAAAAATCAAGAAGAGGAAGTAATGGATTGCAACAATGGGACTACTGAAAATCCCAAAATAGTCAAATTGTCCAAGGCACTAGCTCTAGACCAAAAGGACAGGTATGTCAGCCTCATCAAAAATTTTGTTGATATTTTTGCATGGTCATATGAGGATTTGAAGAAATTTGACACTGACATCATCCAGCAAAATATCCCTCTCAAGAAGCCATTCAGACAAAAGATTAGGAAATTTAATCCAATGATCATGTCCATAACTAAAAAAGAGTTGAAAAGAATGCTTGATGCCAGAATCAGTGTTCCCTTGAGGTACTCGGATTGGGTGGACATATTGGTGCCCATGAGGAAAAAGAGTGGGGAAATATGCTTGTGTGTTGATTTCTAAAATCTCAACAAGTTTTCTCTAAAGGAAAAATACCCCCTTCCTAAGATGGACCATATCTTGCAAAGGGTAGTAGGTTCTCACAGGATTTCCTTGTTGGATGGGTACTCTGGTTATAACCAGATAGCAATGAGTTCAAAAGACAAATAAAAAACAACATTTACAACCCCATGGGGGACACTCATGTACGAAAAAATTCCCTTCGGGCTGATGAACGCAGGGGACACCTTTCAGAGGGCCATGGACATAGCCTTCATGGGGGGAAAAGACAAATTTATGGTTATATATTTGGATGAAATTTCCATTTTATCCAAATCAGATGATGAACATTTACAACACCTTGAGCATATTTTCTGAAAATTCAGAAGGTATGGGATCTCTTTGAATCCCAGGAAGTCCCACTTTACTATGCTAGAGGGTAAGCTCCTAGGCCACATCATATCAGTAGGAGGAATAAAAATAGACCCTAAGATATTTGATGCCATTCAGGAAATTGAAATTCCTAGAAATAAGAAGTCTATTCAGTCTTTTATAGGAAGAATAAATTGTTTAAGGTGTTTTGTGCCAAACTTTGCTGAAATTATAAGTCCTATCACCAACATGTTGAAGAAAGAGGTTGTTATTAAGTGGTCCCTGGAGGAAAAATCATCATTTCAAAGGATCAAACAAGATTTGGTTTAATCCCATGTATTGGTCAGACATGACTATGCTAAAGAGTTATTTATCTTCTCTTTTGACTCCGAGGAAACTATTGATGTTTTCCTACTGCAAACAAATGAAGAAGGACATGAAAATCCCATATATTTTTTCATCAAATCCCTCTGAGATGTTGAGTTGAAGTATGACATATTAGAAAAATAGGCGTATGCATTGTTCAAAGCGTTGAAGGCCTTCAGGGTGTATGTGTTACAGTCTAGCATAACAACCTATGTTCCTAGTAGCAGTGTCAAAGAGATTATGGTCCAACCAGATAGTGAAAGGAAGAGAGGGAAATGGATTGTCAAATTGTTGGAGTATGACCTGCACATAAATCCCACCAAGTTTATTAAGGGGTAGGGACTTTCCAAGTTGTTATCAGAATAAAACCGTAAGGTATTGGAATTGCATCAGACCTTCACCCAATCGGATGCACCCATGACACAGTATGGACTAGAAAACATATAGGTATCTGAAAATTAATCCTATTCACCCTGGTACAGATATGTTATTTACTTTTTGTATCATCTATATTGTCCACCATATTTGAAAAAGACGAGGGCTAGGTCTCTCAAATTAAAATCTATAAAATTATGCATTTTTAATAAGAACCTGTATTGGAGGGATCATGCTAGCATCCTATTAAAATTTCTTGATGAAAATGAATCTAAACAAGTCACAATAGATATGCATAGGGGATTTTATGGAGGACGCCAACATTGGAAATATACATCCCTCAATATCCTAAGGGCAGGGTACTACTGGCCTACCCTTTTCTCTAATGTATTCACCACAGTAAGGGCATGCAATGAATGTCAAAAGTTTGTAGGAAAACAAAAATTACTCTCACTTCCCCTAAAACCTATCACTACCAGTGGCCCCTTTCAACAATGGGGATCCGATTTCATAGGTTAGATAAATACACCCTCCAGTGGGAAACACAAGTGGATCCTCACTGCCACTGACTACTTTACTAAATGGATCGAGGTTGTGCCCACCAGGAATGGTATTGTCAAGGTGATTATGATTTTTTTGGAAACCAATATCTTTGCCAGTTTTGACTACCCTAGAAATATTATGGAAAACAATGCCCCAGAATTCAATTCCAAATCCATGATTGACTTTGGTGGTAGCCATAACATTTCCTTAACACATTCCATACCCTAATACCCTCAAGAGAATGGGTTGGCCAAGTCATCAAACAAGACTCTCATCAGAATCATCAACAAATTCTTGAATGAAAAAAAGAAATCCTGGGACTCTCAACTTAAGTACGCCTTATGGGTTGATAGGATCAACTCCAAGAGATCTTTGGGAACCTCATCTTTTCAGCTAGTCTATGGGATAGATGTTGTCTTCCCTACTAAACTCGATCTACCCGTTCTAAAATTATGACAGGAAGAAATTGAGGAAACAAATGACATCCAGAGGAGAATCTGTCATATTATAGAGGTTCAACAAAAGAGAGAAGCATTGAATCAGATAACTGAGGCTTACCTGAGAAATATCAAATAATCTTTTGACAAGAAAACCAAGAAGGAGATCTTTCAAGAAGGCGACTTGGTCTTGAGGTGGGATGCCAAAAGGGATGAGAATTATACACATAGTAAGTTCGATAACCTTTGGTTTGGTCCTTTTAAGGTGGTTGAGGTTCTGGACAATAATACATTTGTTTTGCACAATCAAGATGATACTGATATTTTTGGAGGCCCGATAAATGGTCGCTTCCTAAAACATTATTTTTCTTGAAAGACTGAGGGAAGGTCCCTCTTGTACTATAGCTTCTTTCCTTTTTCATTTTCATTTTATTAGTTATTTTGTGTGTGAATAAAGACTCCATGGCCCAATAAAGGAACTGGGTTTAGATTCAGTGTTAAATTTCAGAGATTCATGGCTGAGAGACAGTGGCAGAGATACATGGATGGCACACAGGAACAAAGGTAAGAAAATGAAGGTGGGAGCAAGTTATTGAGTTCAAAGGCACTGATCAACTATTATCAACACCCCACAGGTGTGTTTTGTCCCTAGTTGGAGTCAATTATGACACCTAAGTCTACATCCCTTCCCCTCCTCTCTCATTTCCCTATACCTTCATTAAAAATCATTCATTTTCTGTTGGTTGATGTTGGTCCCTCATTACTGAATAACTCATGTTTATCATTACCTCTCTTAATCAAATTTTTTTTGCACCATCTTGTGGTTTTCTTGAGGGATAATTACATGTCATTGATTTGGTTTGAAATACTTCTCATAAAATTTGTCATAGGGGGATCTTTTGACAGGTATAACAGAGTTTTATATGCAAAACAGAGTTGATTGGAAGAATGAGGTTGTTCTTGCAAATGAGTATTGGCGCGCTAATTTTGAAATCAGTTTATAATTTATTATGTTATTTTGAATATTTAAACTGTTTGAAAGCTGCATGCATACATGTGTGATCATAGACCAGCTCTTCCACACCATATTACACTCAGTTTCATCATTACAAAGTATCAGTTATGAGTGTGAGAAATGTACCCATTCATCGTGGCCATTACATCTCGAACAGAGGGTTAAATGCACACGGGAATTGATTTCAATGTGAAGGAATCCACGTTCATTGCATTATCACCATCAGAGTTGCTCTTCCCATCAGGGTTCCTCCTCGATAATGGCAAAAATTAAACAGAACTGAGCCACAGGGCCAGGAATTGTTCGAAGCCATACCCAATGTTAAAGACATTTTCGTAAAATTTGAGTGATATGATTTCTTGTGCGCATTGAAAGGACACCACACAGGCTTGAACATTATCTTCACATAAAAATTCGATGGCTTCCAGAACATGCTTGGAGATACCCAGATTCATGTCACAGGATCTTTGATTGGAGAAGCTTGTGCCCTCCCCGTCTGTGGGGACCGATGGTTCAAGAAAGGCAAGTTGCCTCCTGATCTTTGCAACAAGTTCCTGGTTCTCAAGCAACAAGACCTTGACTAGAGCCAAGGAATCCCTATTGTGTGGATAAAGGATGAATGGAAAGGGGCCCTAACAACAGTACAGAGATATATCACAGGTGAGTGTCGATTCAACATTATTCACTGCTATCACCTTCATTTTCTTATGCACCTAAGTGGATACATAGATCTTAATTTAACATACTACCTACTTAAGAGTCTAACCAAAATGGAAAAGAGGGTTCAAGGTCACCCTGAATCCTCACACAGGATTATGTACCATCATGGTTTGATTAAATTGTTGGTAAGTTTCACTCTGGAGGAACTAGAAATTCCCTGGGACTATTTCTTGAAGTCTATGGGATTGAAAGAAAAGGAGCAGGTCCCCGATTCACAAAACGAAGGTGATGCAAGTGAGGATATTAGGGTTTCTTCAGATCCTGGTAGATTTATGAATCCTATCCAAACCACAGTGAATAAAGGGAAAGGCCCTAAAATGAGAAATATGCCCCCTAAAACAAAAAAGCCAGAAACCCCCATAGAGGATTCCCCCCACATGCAATTGAGGTTGTTTACAAGAAAGGGGAAAGAAAATAAGAGTGGAAAAGTTTCCAACATTCACCCACCTACACTAGAGACGCCACAAAGGTCTCTATCGTCTAGCCACTCAAAGGAAGACCAAAAAAACCCCATCAAGAATCAACCTAATAAGCTTGTGACTCGAATGAAAGGGAAAATTGGACCTGGTTCGCACAACAAGGAAGTAATTAAATATAAGGTTGTTTGAGTAGAAGCTCCACCTAAAACACATCCTTCATTCAGACATGACAGGAAAAGGAAGAGTGAGAAAAACACTGAATTTCCAATAAAACCTAACAGAAAGACTAGAATTACGAATTAGTTAAGGCTGAACTGCAAATAGTTGTTCAAACCATCACTAAAGGACCCCCAAATGATTTTTATCGAGGATGATGACAGTCCTAAATTCACTTGCATAGAATAAATGGCAGTCAATGTGTTAAAGGGTATGACAGTGAAAAGAGAAAAATCAAAGTCTAGTGAGAATGAGGCTACATAAACACCATTTGTGATAGTGAAAAAGGAGTATCCTTCATACTCTAGTCAACAGGGAATACAATATTATGGATTTTACCTTGATAAAGACTCTATTGGCACATCGCGACATGCAGGAGATCCTTGCCATAGTTTGTAAGACATAGAACTAGAATTTAAAGCTAACATTATGGGAGTTCAGGGGTCCACTAAAGGAACTAAAGGGAAAGAGCTTGAATTTATACATAGTTATAGTATGAGAACTAGAAGCAGAGAACTAGTGGACCACAACAAGTTTATCATAGAGAAAGAAATGAAGGAGAAACAGATCGAGGTCAAAACAAAAAAGGTTGATGACAGCCAACAAGTGCATAAACTGAAGTTGCAAGTCCAGGCCTTGCAAAACCATAACCAGGAATTGGAGAAACTGTACTCCAGACTACAAAAGAAATATCAAAGACTCTGGAAGAAGCACCAGAAGACTCACTTCTTTCTAAAGGAGATAATTTGAAGGAGTGCTTGAAGAAGCTGCCAACACACCTAGTTATCTCCTAGTGGCTTCCAACAATGCACATGGAAACTAGTGCTCGATACAGATTTTAGTTCAGTCACTCCCAGTTAGTTTTGTCAGAGTTCAGTTTACTCTAGCATGTGCATCAATATAGTTTTATTGCTAGTAGCAGTTTTTAGTTGTTTAATTGCAAGACTCTTTTATATTAAGGCACAATAAGTGGTCATTTATGTCTGATATGAACCACTCATTTTGATTACGTAAAGTTCGAAGTATACATTAATATACTCCAACATTATTTAGTTAAGTTAATAATTTGTTCTTCAACTAATAATGTAGATTTAAGCCTCAGTTCCAGATGGATGAGAGCCTCTGCAATTTTGATAAATATGTAGTTTTTGTATGTTTTGAGGGTTCAGTTTTTTGGAAGAATATATCAATACATCAGACTGGTTGAAAGTCTTCTATGCATGGATTAAATCTCTCTACCTGGTGAATATACTCTCGATGACAGTGTGTTTGTGTCCAAATATACATGTGTTTTTATCTTATCTTGAATGCATTTTTTTATGTGTGCAAAGTACATTTCATTTCCTTCAACTACTATATAACTTGTCTTTATTGATATGCAACCTGTAAAAAAACTAAATCTTTCGTGAAGGTTTGTTTCTATTGCAACTTGTGGGAGTAATTGTATTTTTGATACATGTTTAATGCCTTGAAATAATATTTTAAGTATTAAACTTCTTACATCAGATTATTCATTGAGTGGTTTGTTGTTTCTTGTGTTCTTTCCTCTATTATCTCACTTGTCTGTCATTTGTGTGCCACCAGCCAAGGAGTACCCTCATCCATATCATTTTTCCAACCCAACCATGTTCTTTTCTTGGTAAACCAACCCTCCAACTGACCAACAAAATCAAATAGCCAAAAAACCAACCATCCCAAAACTTGAGGTAGCCTAGCTCTGCCCTTTAGTAGTTAGGTGCAGACTTTAGGACCAACAACATGTATTTCTTCCATAGCATTGTCCTCTTGGAGTTCATGTTCAAGAAGAGGTTGTGAGCATATTTCTCTTTTCTGTGTCAACCTCGTTAAAAAATGAAACAAAGAGTTACGAGCATATTTTTTATTCTTTGTGTAAAGCTCGTTAAAAAATGAAATAGAGGTTTGGGAATAGAACCCAAAGGGTATGAGCATAGTTATATTATTGTGTCAAGATCGTTAAAAAATGAAATAGATTCCTCTCTCGTTAAGTCGATTCTTTTATTAGAACTTGTACCTGAACCTTCATTTCATCCACCTGGGTTAGTTGATCCTCTTTCTTCCTCCCTCTATGGTGAACATTTTTCTATTAATAACCAAAAATATATTTCAGTATAGAAATGGGTGATAAGAGAAGAGTCGGTGGATGAAACAAATATTTGGGGGCATGTATTCATCCTTTGATCATCATTCTGGAGTTGAACCACTAGTTTCTCAAGTTGTCGGAAAAGTAACAACTATCCATGGGTTGTTACTTAAGCATAATTTACTTTTGTTTCAATCTCGTGAAAAAAAGAAACCATCCCCAAGCATAGTTTTTCTTTGTTTCAAGCTTGTGTAAAAATGAAATCGAGCACGGTTCACTCTCTGTTGAAAACTCGTTAAAACATGAAGCATACACAACCCATCTTAGTATTTCTTATTTCTTGAACTCGCAAATACATGAGAATAGGTTATCAAGTATACTTGTATCACTTTTTTGGACTCGTAAAAGATATACGAAAAAAAAATAACTCTTTGGAGTTTCCTTTAATCTCTTTTCAGACTCCCTAAACATGAAAATATTGTCGAGTGCACTTTTTTCCTTTCACACTCATTAAAAGGATTAGAAGGGGCATCTTTCTATGTTTTCTTTACCCTGTTTTCGGCTTTGAAAGACTAAAAATATGAAAAAGGACCTTCTTGGCGATTCCTTTAAGCTCTTTTCAAACTTCTTAAAATTGAAAATATTTTTGAGCGATCTTGTTGTCTTTCACGCTTGTTAAAGTGAATTAGAAAGAACATCTATTGAGCGATAGTTTATCTCTTTTTTGGTCTCATCAGACTATTTATGAAAAAGGAACATCCTGGTCATATTGGTTAGGAGAGTTCTCCTGAGTATTATTTTATACATTTTCAGGATTAGGAGACTAAACTTATGAAAAATTCCATCTAGAGACTTATTTAACATCTTTTCAGAATCTCTAGATATTAAAAGGCCATCGATTTTACCTTCTTTGGACTCGTAAAACTTTAAATTGAAGGACCCATATGGGATTGAACCCTTACTCATTTTGGTTAATTAAACATGGGAATATGGGCTCTTTGAAGATAAGTTATACCGAAAATCTATTATCCTCCTCAATCTCGTTAAAAAATAAAGAGGTACTCGTCAATCATGGTGGGGGGGAATTTGGGAAGTGGGTCAAGTTTTGAAAAATTATGGCAGTTGTTTTTCACCCTTAAACATGGAACTTGTCTACATTATGTCGTACAGTTGGGTAACCCATTTTTTTCTGAGTCATTCGAATACCATGTGTCATCATACTCTTTTGACTCATTCAAAGAGAACCTTTGGTTGTCGTTGCACTCTATGCATCGTCATACTCTTTCGACTCCTTTGAAGAGAACCTTTCATTATCGTCACAATATGGTGATCAACACATTATGTTTGGATCCTTTCCTCATCGAGTCAAATTATGCCAAGTCAATTGTTGTGTTGCACAATCTTCAAGAGAAGTATCAAACTTACAACCACTCTGCAGTATTCATACCCATGTTAGTCTATCCCCATTTGATCCATCACTATCCTACATTTGTTTCGTGTTGTTGATGGGGGATACATTATGACCCTCCTCCAATGAGTCTATTTATGTCAACTTCAACACATTATCCAGGAATCAGACTTAGAAACCAATTATTACCTTTGATCATGCATACCTCAATGACAGGTTTCCTCATTTCAGACAGTGGTTTTATCTCATTGACCTCTGATCGAAAGATTCCACCAAGTGTTCGACTTCATTTCATTGATTTACACCCATTGGATTGTACTAGGGTATCTTGGGAGTCATTGACATCACTGATGATTTCCCTTAAACTTGTTAACGGTATACATTAATTACCGGTAATCAAATTGTTTCTACCATGTTTGACATCAAGACACCTATTCACATGGATATAATCGTATCATTTTGGGATCAGGATGAAAACCCTGGGTTGGGAACTCATTATGTTATGTGTTTTTCCCAAGTTGTGTTGGATATCATTTGACACTACTATATATACTGTCACATATATCTACTTTGTATTGGTCAATGGCTATGTTCTTTTGTCATATTGTAGCTCCATATTGTATTTTTTTGTGGCTATGACTTGATTGATTCATAGAGATATGGATCCACATTGTATGTTTGGTGGCCATATCCTTAGTCAGTAATTTCATGGATCTGTAGTGTATTGGTCACTGGCCATTCTTTGAGTCATCTTGTACTAAGCATGGGTATGCCTACCTCGGGATGATATATATATATTCCATCCATCTCTCTTATTCCATCACCCCTCGCATATGTAAAATGTTTCATCCATCAGCGTTTATTCTGACCTCACATTTTAGGGGGAAATTTGTTATACGTAAAATTTCCATACTGCCTAGTGTCACACTTATGTCCCTTTTTAATTAAGTGTTGCACTTATGTACAGTAACATTGCTAAGTGCCATAATTCCAAAATGACACTTTCCTAAGTGTTTCATTTACGTTTCATGACTCTGACACCTTGGGACAACACTTTGTCATCATCCCTAGCCATTAGAGAGAAGAAAAACCCATTTTAGAGGTTGAAAACATCACTTTTTCCCTCACTTTTTGACCTAGTTGGAAGAGGGAAACCCCCTTACCATGGCTTAGGGAGAATCCCCCCCTCATGGAAACCCCTTGGTAGACCATTTGGGAGCGTCCTGGATTCCCTGTCTTCCACTTTGGGGGAGCATCCTTCCTATTAGGATAATTTTTACCAATTCCTCCTTTTTCTATGGGAGAGTTCTGAGGATATTTGGGTTGTTATGGTTTGAATATGAATCATGTCTTCAAGTTCCTCCATTTTGGGAAATCAATATTAACCTAAGGAGGAAGATCCTCAACCATTCCCTTGATTCCCTATGTTGGTTAAGCCTCCTAAGTTCCTATATAAACTAGGCCTCTCAAGGTTGAAGGGAGTTCATGAAAGGTATCAAACTTTTGATCTCAGACTTCAAGAGTATTCTGGCAATGCACATAAGGGGTTGGAAAGGATAAGCATGGAGGAAGGCTTGCAACACATCGAAATTTTAATTGTTTCATGTTTCTCATATTAATAAAGAACTTAGCCTATTTCCATACATCTATCTTATTCATTATTTCTTGCATGTGTCTACTTGTGTTTCAAGTAGGATTGTTATCCTCTGACAATTGGTAGCAGTGGTAGAGAGCTTGACTATCCTTTTTGTAGGTTCATATTCATGTTAGAGGTGTGGATCTAGATTTCAAGCTTTGGAACAATGAGGATAGACTACGGGAAAAGGTATCACTCCCCTTTATTTTCTCTCTCTCTCTGCAAGTAAAGAAATAAAACAGGTAGAGTTTGGAATGTTAGTTTATATTTGTTAGAACTATCTTAGTTGAAGAAAACCCATCTAATGAGAGCTCAATCTGTCCATAGGGTGAGATTTCCCACTACAAAAACTTATCCAACTTTCCATGGCAATGAGATGAAGTACTTTTTTTCTTTTTTCATTATAGAAGTGTGCCCAGTACTTGTATTGTCTACATAGTTATATAACAAAGTGTCTATCACATACATAGAAAGGGAGTAAAAAGGGTTTCTCTTGGAAACCAAATAATTTTATAACACTGGAATCCTTTGTGATCTCGAAAATTATTTTCTTTGAGAGAAAGGAGGAAGCCTCAAGTGACAGCCTTGATGTGTTAGGGCCAAAGATTATTTTTTTTAATTCAGAGATAAAATTGTTGTGGGTCGGGCAAAACAAATATTGAGCCTTGAGTCTCCATAAATTTGGATACTAGGTGGAGACTGGATCCACCTTGAAGTCAACACTTCTTTCCCTTGACAATTCTTCGAAAACATGGCAGTAGGCTATGGTGAAAATAAAATAAGATGTCATGTAGAATTTTTGAGTCCTTTTCATGTTGAGATTTGGGTACCTTGGAAAGTGGTCCCCTTGTGTTTGTGAGCTTCTAAACACATGAGGGAATTACTCTGTACCTTGTACTATGTTTTTTATGTCTAATTTCACCTTGACTTAGGAGATTTAATTCAAAAGTGAAATTTGGTCATTTTAGCCTAAAGTGACAATTAATTCACAAAGTGGGTGAATTAATAGACATAAAGTGAAACTATAGAAACTTAAGTAAAGTGGGTTTTGAGTTGAGATTTAGATGAGATGATCTCAACCATTGATTAGGGATGATATGAGATGATCTCATCCACCCAAATTTTAGGTTTCCTTATGCATCCTAAAGGAGGGCGCAAGAGGCCAAGGAGAGGCCATTTACTCATTTGCTCACTCCAAGAGTTTGAGAGAGAGCAAGAGGACGAGGTTTCAGGAAGAAGGAGAGGAAATATTGGGTGCCTACTTGCATGGAGGCATCATGGAGTCTTAGTTCCATGTTTATTTACTGAGGAGCTTCTACATCTAAGGAGGGAGCACTTGAGGAGGAGGGAGCATCCACAGTGGGGAGGTATTAGAGTTTTCATATTGTTGTGAGGTATGTTTCAGAGGGAGGATACACTTCAGTATCATAGTACAGTGGAGGGGTTTCCTATTCAGAGCTTCCAGTTAGCATCTGGCTACATTTTAGTGGTCTTGGCAACATTTATGGGGGGTGCACCATCCTAGGGTTCTCTTTCTTAGTTTGGACTTGTATTCCAACTTGGATCAAGCTACTATTGTATCAGGTTCATCTATATTTTTTACTTGTTTTATTCCACCATCTATTCTCCTCATATATAGACATATATTCCAAATTGGTTTTCCCCGTGGGTGTTTTATCCAGGGTCATGTTGACCAAAAAAACTTGTGTTCAATTTCATGTGTGTTAGAGTGTAGAACTACTTTATTTTCAACTATAAAGATCTTTAGGTGTGTTACATTTATTTTAGTATGCATGTGCTAACCCTTGGTGACTAAAAATACATGCTAGAGAACCTAAAATTGTGAATGTAACCGTAACAAATCAGCAATAAGTTCATGAACTGTTGGTTATCCTAAAAAAACATCAAAACCTTCATTGATTGTTGAAACTTAGAGCCAAATTGAGGTCAAAGACAGACCTAGTTGGAAACTTGATAGGACCTGGAAAATATTCATTTCATACCACCCATTTGAAATGAAATTTCATTGGAAATAAGGTGCTCCCAGTCAATCAGGGTGTATTCTTTCAATGTTTCATGTAAACTTGCACAAGAGACCTAGCTAAAGCATACAAAAACAAAGATTATCAAGAAAAGGAAGAGAGATACAATATGAAGAATGAGAATCAATGTATATTATGATATAATCAATGAGTGAGAGATATTCACTCATATAGGAAATGAAATCCCATAATTAGGAGTGCATGCATAATAGTGGTGGTCTAAGATTATAAATTCTAAAATAAAACTAGTCAGTTAACTCCCACTGAACTAGTGTGTCAAAAATAGAAATTTCTCCAACACCCCCCCTGAACATCACTATGGAGTAAAAAATGAGTCACGGCTACTAGGCCATTTTAGGTACTCATGTACAATGAAACTAATTAACACTGAATAAAAACGAGGAAAGAGGGAAAACCATGTGGGAACAAACCCCCCCCCTCAAAAGACAATGTATCAAAAGAATAAAATGGCAACTGCTAGGCAATTGTGTTCTTCACTGCAAGACAATCCCACAAAGTTTGAAACTTCTGCTCATTGAAAGTCTTCATGAAGATGTAGAAATATTTATGGATCTGATGAAATCCTTTGGAAACCTTTCTAGCCTTGTACCACTTGATCCTGTGGACCCATATACACCTGAAAATATTCCTTTCTAGTGGAAGTGGAGCCAGATGCCAAGTATGATTCTTTATGAGTGATTCATACTCCTTATTCATGGATTATTTCCATAATGGATTTCCCAAAACCTTATTGTAGGTCTCTGGATTAGTAGATTGAACCATATAGCAATGCATCGACATCACAGGTTCTAAATCTAAAAATACATGAGAAGGATCCTCATGTTGAGATCGATTCCTCCTTGAATCCAATGGATTCCCTACAAGGATACCTACTACCTAAAGTGTGAATTGTGTCTTCTTTGGAATCTACTGAAGCTTCAGTGTTGGCTTCTTATCTGGCTGTACTACCTACTTATTTCCATGTAGAGAAACTAAGTGTATGGAATCATCTCTAATGTCTAAAACTAATGGAGGCACAAGAGTAAATGCATGTTTCACTGGAGATGCATGAAAAGTACTATCCTTATGTGTAAGTAGAACATAGGAGTCATTGTCAGAAAACTTAGTGAATTTATACAACCTTGACTTGTGATCCACCTCACCAATTCCAATGATGGAATTGTCATGCATGTCAATTACTGAAACTGAATCTGATGTAAACTCAACCTTTTTACCTTTCTAAGTGATCTGATAAACTGAGAGCAGATTCATAGAAATCTTTGGAACATGTAAAACATTCTCAAAACTACCATTATGGAGTTCCACTCTCCCTTCTCCTGCTACTGCTACTGGAGTATCATCCCCCATGAGAATAGGGGGTCTTGAGCATGGACTCAAAGAAGATAAAACTTCCTCTTTCACTGCCATATGATGGGATGCACCAAAATCTATAATCCATGAATCAGATGAGGAATTAATTTCAACAATAGCATGATGATTACCTTTCTTAGGAGAAGGATATTCTTCCTTTTGCTTCTTGACTCTCTCTGGAATGAAGTTTCCAAGTTTGTTTTGTTGAAGTTCCTATGCCATAATATCGATATGTTTCTTCATGCATGTGGATTATTCGTGATTCGGTTTATTGCAGTAAGTGAACTTTTTTCCCTTCTTCTTCTTCTTGGAATCTGAAGAGTCTTTGGAACCTGAAGAATCATTAAAGGGTTTGGAATATCCCTCCTTCCCATTATGTTTGGATGAACCTTTTCCATCATGCATGGTGAGTGCATGTGCTTTGGGATCTTTCATGAGGATCATCTGTATGAGTTTTGTCTACTCTTTTGTAAGAGACTCAATGAACTGATCCAACATAGGCATTTTCCAATTTGTTCCAAAAAGACATATGCCAGAATGGAAATTGGAGACATATCTAGCATATTTTGGTCCTAGCTTGGCCAAGATTGTTAGAATAAGTTATTTCTCTCATGTAGACTTGTCAATACCACATTCACCCAAGCTCAAAATCAAAGATTTAAATTTAGTAAGAAATCATGTATATTATCAAAACTTTTAGGGTCTAAGGTATTCAACTCTACCTCAAGCATATGACCTCGCATCTCATCATTCTTTTCGAAGAGTCCTTCCAAGGTGGTCCACATATCGTTTGGAGTCTTGCATGCGGAAACATGAAACCATAGATCAGTGGAGATTAACTCAAGAATTATTCATGTGGCCTCATCCTTACGGTTCACCCATATCATCTTCTCAATCGCTGATATAGGTTATGTTTGTGTCGCCATCGTCAAATTATACAATCCTTTCCTTCTGAGTTGGAATTCTACCTTGGGATTCTAATCAAAATAATTGTATGGTGTGAGGATTACCACCAATTTTGACTATATAATAGTTTTCCTATCCATCTCTCTCACATTTTCTAAGAAACCCTAACAAATTACTCTCAATCTACAAGTGCAAAAATAAGAAATCACGACAGAAAGGGCACCTTAAGTGAAAATTTGTATCAGTTTCAAAAAATGATCTTCCGACTTACTTTTTGAGCAAATGGTGAGGAATCTCACAAAACGATTGAAAACCCACTTGCATAATAGGTTGATTTACTTCTCACACGAGTCGTTTCCTCAAAAAATTAATATTTTGGGAGCAATCACTATAGAAAGGTACGACCATGGATTCGTATCAGTTTTAGGAGGCTATATTGTGGCTTACTTTTTGAGAAAATGGTGAGGAATCTCTCCAAACGGCTGAAAATCCACTTATAGAATGGGTTGATTTACTTCCTAAGTGAGCCATTTTCTCAAAACGTTAATATTTTTGGAGAAATCACTGTTGAAAGGTATGACCACGGATTTAGCTCGCCGAAACTCCAATTTTCCTTATTCTTTGGCTTCTCTTGTTTCTCCAAGAAGAGTAGCTCTGGTACCATGTCATTGTTTCATGGAAACCTGCACAAGAGACCTAGCTAAAGCATACACAAACAAAGCTTATCAAGAAAAGGAATAGAGATACAATATGAAGAATGAGAATCAATGTATATTATGATCTAATCGATGAGTGAGTGATCTTCACTCATAAAGGAAATGACATCCTATAATTAGGAATTCATGCATAATAGTGATGGTCTAAGATTAGAAAGTCTAAAATAGAACTAGTCAGTTAACTCCCATTGAACTAGTGTGACGAAAATAGAAATTCATCCAACATATTCATGCACAAAAAAATAGATAATATAGACAATATGTTTCGTCACAGAGGTTGTGGATTCCAATCCAATTATACGGGAAAACAACCAGGAAAATTCCTTGTAAGGGTACTTTAAGAAATTTACCTCAATATTAGCGTCATTAGTATTAACTCTTGGGTTTTCCAAATATTTTTCAAGGAGCTCTTCTCCTCCTTTCTATTCCTTGATGAATTCCCTGGCTTCTTTACCCTTGAATTACATGGTGGGTTTCAGGAGTCACAATATTCTTGTGAAAACGGAAGGATCCAAGCAGATAGGTTGCCTCTCGTAAACTTGAATTGTTCTTCTCTATGTATAAAACTTATGTGCACACCAAATAAATAGATCTCTGAAATATGTCACCTCGAGCACAAAAATAGCCAGAGCTATACTTGAAGTCCAAACCTGGTTCATTTTCTTCTTGGTGGGAGGGAGTGCCTTGCACCACTTGTAAGCCTATGACCACTTGAAATTGTGTTCTTCGTGTCTAAGAGTATATAGTGTGTCTCCACAATACAATTATTTTCTCCTACTTGACATTATTTACACTACTTTATATTCTTACCAATAGGTGGCACTAGTATCAATATAAAGTTTTACATCATGGCATATTATTCATTTATTTAATTTACCATGTATTTCTTTGATTACTAACCACCATAGCTCTTATTTCAGAGTTGTCATATTGCATAGTGAGATATATAATTTATTACAAATATTTACGAAATCATCACCACTTTAATAACAGTAATGTGTTCACACAAGTGGCAGATGACGTGGTGAGGGGAAATAAATGTGATTGGGAAAAGGTGATGTGATGTCGTGGAGGATAAAAAATGGTTAAGTATGAAAGTGTGAAAATGATAATGGAGAGTGCAATATGGTTAATGTGGGATTGTGAGATGTGGAACACACAACATGGGGAATTAAAAGGGTGAAAGGAGATGACTCCCACATATGCAATGAGAAAATAGACTAAGTATGAGAAGAGGATGTTATGTGGGTCATGAAAGCGACAAGGGTCATTTTGTAGAATGTGGTATTATGGGTTGTGGGACACAAGCATGAGGAAAAAAGGTAAGTGGAAGAGACAAGTGTCCTTCATCCACATTCAAATAAGAGACTAAGTATGAAAAAAGTGAAGGGTGCAATTTGGAGGACGCAGAGATAAGTATTTCATTTTGAGTGTTGTGCAACTACGAGACATGAAACATGGGAATTTGTGGGACAAGGATGTGTTGGATTCCCACAACAAGACTCGTGCATCTCTTGAAAAACAATTAAGTGTTTGGATTTACAAGAAAAGGAAAATTGCTAAGTAAATATACACATGATTGTGGGTTTGTGGACCTGGGAACTTGAGAGTATTATGATCTGCAACTGATATTATGAATAATTAAATAAAATATGAGGAGAAAATAAAAACAAGGAAAAAGATTAGGGATGGATGTGCATGTAACATTGATCAATGAACTTGGATCAACAAGACTGTAGGAGTTTTTTTCTTCTTCAGCTCCAATCTCAGGAACAACAAATCTGTTGCACCCATCACTAATAGTGCTTCCTAGCATCTTATACAAGGTTACAATATGAACTCCCTTCAACAACACTATTTACCCTCAAACCATCCTGCAGGTTCCTTTCTCAAACATTGTTTTAACCCCTGCATCATCAATTTTTCTTACATAAATAAAAAATTTGGCCAACCCTAGCATGTGCAGAACACCAGGAAGTTTTCTAATCCTTCCATCCATGAGCTTCAAATTGAATTTTCCTTATCCTATGATTTTGGTTGTCGATTCATCACCTAGAAAAAAAATCACCTCCATGATGATACCTTTCATATTCACAAAACTACTCCATGTGAGGAGTCATACGAAAGGATGGAACTGAGTCGACCCACCATGCCTCGTGATATACATGTGTGAATGAAGAAGCCAATAACACATCCCCTCCTTCTGTGAAGGTTTTTTCTTCTATAGAAAGAGCATCTTCATATCCCTTCCACTCAACACTTTTGGATCTACATTGTTTCTTGTAGTTCCCTTCTTTTCAACATCTCCAACATACCTTTACAAATTTTTTGGGAGATTTAGATATTCACTTAGATTTTTATCTCCCACTTAAGTACATAGATCTATTTCTTTCCTGGGAGCGTCCTCTTGAAAATAAAGCATATATTCTCTATCCTTCCATGTTTTTTTGTCTCATGTCCTATGACAACAAGGATGAGACCAAATCATTGAAACTTAAATTAGTTGTATTACTACCTATGGCCACAACCAAAACATCCCACGAGTCTGGTAAAGAGAAAAATAAATTGATACACTTATCTTCATCATAAATCTTAATATCAATAGATAATAGTTGACTTACCACTGTATTGAACGTGTTCATATGCTTTGTCACTGAGTCTCCATATTTCATCCTCATGTTGTACAACTTCTTCCACATGAACAAGTTGTTTACCAGGGATTTAGATTGATACAAATCCCCTAAATTATTCCATAAATCCTTGGTTGTAACTTCCCCTAACACATTCAATAATATTGAATTTGAGAGACATAAACAAATTGTGCTCTTCTCCTTCAGATCTAATTTTTCCCAGTCTTCTACCAAGATTCTTGTAGGTGTAGTGCCTGGATCCACATCAATCCATTGATTTGTGTCCACCAATATATCTTCCATATTTAGCTTCCACAACTCAAAACTTTTCCCATTCAAATTCTCGATCTCTATTTTTGAACTGCTCACCATTTCTTTTCACCTGAAGAATCAATATCACAGATCTCCCACTATAACAAGGTTTATCACAGACCCGAGCCAAACCCTTAGCCACAAAGGTGTCCCCCTTCTTCCAATAACAACTTTGATACCAAATGTAGATTTTAACCTTGTACAACTAGTTACTGCAATAAAAATATAAAATATGCAATGGCACACACACACACACACATTACACATAGATTTTACCTAGAAACCCAAACCGAGAAAACTAGCAACCTATTTAGAGTCACGCCTCTAATATTGTATTCATATTGTCTCTTCATTGTTTATAATACAACATATATAAGACCCGTTTCATCCAAAACCCCTAATCTATTGACTTGGATTGGTAAAAACCCTAATTCCTTAACCGAAATTAGAAAATCATCATCGAAAACTATGTGCCAAAAAATCGCTAAAAACAAATGCAAAAACTGCCAAAAAATATTTTGAGGGTGTCGCCCCCAAACCCCTCAATAAGAGAGCTCCTCTGCAACATGGAAACTTTGTTTAGTCATGAAAATAATATAACACATACCCAACAATAAGTATATCTATGGTGATATATAGGGTTTTCCACTACAAGCCCTAGAAGATCCAACTAAGTCCTTACAAACTTCAAGATGGTTCAAGGGAAGATACTCTGCTAGTTATCTTCCAAGAGTTATGAAGAAGGGACTTGTTCAATAAATACACCAAGAGAGTGCATCACCGCCACTAAATGAGTATAATTACACTTACAAATAAACCATAAAAAATAATCCAATAGATTAAGTGAGACCACTTACTCAAGAAATCTATTCATCTTCAAAAATCTACCCAAGAGCATCCATGAAAGTTGAAAATCAATCCATAAGACATCTCCTCAAGAAGTCACTCCAGCTATCCATCCAAAGAATATATAAAGGAATAAAAGTAGACAAGTTATTGTTCTCCAAAATTTCTAGAAATGATTCAGAAATGAGAAGTGTTTCTCTATTTATATGAGAGATATAGAACCCTTCTCATTAAAATAACAACATTTTCCTAGCAGAAGCCCTAAGAAAATATAAAAATTTGTTTATCTCTTTACAAACCTTATAGATAAGGCCACAATACATAAAATATCCAAGATACAAGAGTGTATAGGTAAAAACTACCCCCAACAATGCTCCCAAGATGAATTAAAGTGCTCAAATGATAACACATCCATCATAAATGCATCCTCAAACTCACATGTGTGGCACATGTAGTCTCCCAAGGTGGATAACTCACTCAAAATGGTGTGAATATGTGTGTGTATGGAATCCAAAGTGAAACGTTCCCTCCAAAGGGTGCAATGTCTTCCATATTCTAAGTGTAAATTCATCTCCAAAAGGTGCAACATACCCTCAAAAAGGTGTCATGTCCTCTCACAAGGTGCTAGGTCATCTAGAAATGTGGCATCCTCAAGGAAATCCCAACGTCCTCCATAATAAGTGGCATTACCTCCATTAATTGTGCAATGTGGTCTCTTCAACATCCTCCAAAATACCAAGGCTCATATCCATGGCATCTATGTAAAGTAAATCATCCAAAGAGGGGCTCAAGTGACCCAATGTAGTCATCAATCTGGAGGCATGTACACAAGTCCAATACAACATAAGAACTGAGTCATGTCAAATGTAAATTCCATTAGGTATATCAAATTAATAATCATCTGCTAACTTCATAATAACTCATAGAATTCATACAATATCCCAAGTTTAGGTATAAGATGGTTATCGTTAGCCCCTATTACATGGGTCGGTACCTAGGAGGAGACATATTTCCCAAGAATCCCATCAAAAAGAATGTGTGACAATATATGATATGGTGTGGGATTTTACTTGATGAGTATCATACATAGTCATGTAAGGTTATGTAAGATATTCACCCACATGAGCACTTTTTTAATGAGGGTGCTTATGAAATGAGTTTCCCTTTCCTCAACATTGTGTCTCTCCAAACCCCTATTTGCCTATTTCTTTATTCTTTTAACCTTTTCTAGTTTTTAACTGTTGTTTTACTTCATTTATTCCTTTTTAGATATGCATTTGTTGCATAGGACTTTGGGTGATGGCCTCATAGCAAGGGGCCATTTCTCATGCTTTGTTTCCTTTAGTTTTTTGTCATTTAATTTCTTTGCATTTTGATTTCAACATCTTTCTCTTTTCCTTTTTGTTTTAAGTGGCATCAACCTCAAGCATTAAAACCCCTTCTTCTCATGGGATTATGAATAATGAAACTATATGTGCATCATTTGAAAACCAACTCAAAAGTAGGGACAACAAATATTGGGAAAAATGGAGAATGTTATGTATGTATCGATATATGGATACGTTACCCATATCAAAGCCGCCCAGTAGTACAATTGTACCCAAGAGTTAAAACACTTGTCTAGGAGGGGATGATGACCACCAAGGTGAAACAAGGAAAAATGCACAAATTTAGAGCATCATGATCCATTATCTTACTCAACCAATGATCACTACTTTCATGACAAGTACATAAGGAATTAACACTTAATATGAAGTGTTAAAACAAGTTACCTCATGTATGTTAAGCACCATAGTCATGAAATGAGAGTGAGCTAAGAAAAATATGGGAAGCATCATCGGTCATTTTTCTATGGAGAACCATGGATCTCATCTATGGAACTGTTGTCTGTGATATGGATCATAGGAGAAAAACAAATCTCTAGTTGTCCCTAGATGTGAGGGAATAACATTTGGCTCCAACATGGGGACATGTGCTCACTATATATCACCTGAGAGCCTCAACAATATATGGAAATCCAAGGCCTATGATTTGCATAAATCCTAAAAAAATCATGTTACATCTCACCATAAAACCATTAGCAACAAAGGGTAGGGGGATACAATCCTCCTGGTATATGGAAAATACAAATGAAATGTAACCATCAAGATACATAAAGGAAACATACAACATAACCTACAACTATCCTACCGAATACTACAGTTAAAAAAATCAAGTGTTGGTTGCAAAGTAAATCTTGAGAAGTTGTCCATTAACCAACGAAGAAAACTTCTCTCCATCAAGGCTATCCATGTAGAAAGAATTAACTCCACCATTTCTCTCAATTTTGTAAGGACCAAGCCAAAGACCACCAAACTTCTTGTGTATACATGTATTGTCCTTTATTTTATCCCACATGAGTACATGATATCATTCTTCAAAACATATTTGTCATGCTTTATGATCAAATGTTCCTTTGAATTTATCTTTATTTCTTACCATTTGATCAAAAGCACTTATTCTCGATTCATCCAAATCTATAAATTGATCAATTCTTCCCTTCAAGGCCTCTTGATTTATTATGGAATGTTGCATAAGTTGGAATACAATAATCTGGAGGTTAATAGGAAATTTTTATTCCATTCCATACACTAATTCAAAAGGGATTTTCCCAGTGGAAGTCTTATTCATGATACAGTCTGACCAGAGTGCATATTTGATCTTTCTATCCCAATTCTTTTTATTATCACCCATAGTCTTATTAATGATATTCATGAGGTTCTTATTATTGGATTAATCTATTCCATTCGATTGTGAGTAATAATTATAATAATGAGACAACATAATTCCATACTTGAAGCATTTTTTTTCCAAAGATAAGGGACTAAAATCCTTCACATTGTCTAGTGATTTTGGCCAGGGAACCAATCTCATGATTACTCTATCTTCAAGGAAATTCATCGCAACTTCTTCAATTGCCTTATTTGTTTTTATGGCCTCTACCCACCTAGTGAAATAGTTTGTGGTAGTCAGGACCCATCAATATTCATTACTATAATCCTCTTAAACTCACTTATAAAATCCAAACCCCACTATTTAAAAGGTGATTCAACAATAACTAGTTTTAGAGTTAAAGTAGGCAATCATTGTTTCTTGAGAAGAATTGGCATGGTTGACAAGACCTAACATAACAATGAGTATCAGTGAACATTGTAGGCTAATAGTAACCTACCCTCAATATACTATGTGTTCTGGTATGGGTTACAAAGTGACCCCCATAACACCATGAATGGAATTCCTCAACTAAATTAGTGGCTTCTTCCTTGTTGACACATCTAAGTATTATTCCATCAAGATTTCTCCAACCAAGACTATCCTAGGTCAAGAAAAATATCATGGCTTTCAATCTCAAATATATTCTCTTATGATCAAATAAGTGGTCAAGACATGATAAATTTTTCATGTAATAAATGTTGTCTAAATATCACTCATCATTTTACAACTCACTTAATATTTCATTTACTTGATCATTCTCACCTAATCCTAAGGATATCTTATTTTCCTTGGTCAAAATCTTATCTAAGACTTTCCCCTTTATGTTTTTAGTTGGTTTAGTGTCCAAGTTATGCTCTCAAACCATTGAGTGTTCTAGTACATAGGGTTTCTCATTACCATTCTTTCCTTTTGGTGAAAGTACAACATCAATAGTATCCTTGGATGCAAATGGGAAAGTGGTAAGGTCTTGAGAACAATCAGGGATAACAAGGTCTGGTGTCAAGGTGATGGAATATTTAATGTATTTGAAATATTTCCTACCACATTTATCCCTTTCCTTTATTGGAACTACTAAATTTGTAAATACAAATAAGTTTCCAAATTCTTCATCATCCCATATCAACTCATTCAAAGTGACTTTAGGATCTTGTACTTGGTGTCTTCCAGTGGGTTGTCTATAAAGAGTGACAAATCTTCCATCACAAGTTAGGATGGTTGCATAAGTTTTATCCATTTGAATTCTACCCCCTAAAGTTGTAGCCCATTTTTTATACAATAACATCCCCCAAGAATCAGGCACATCTATGACTACAACATTCATTAAGAGAGTGATACCTGGATATGCAACTAGATGAACCTTCAAATCCTTAATTAGACCACAAACTTTGATTTCTCTTGATTCAATACCACATACATTCCTATATGGTATTGTGTTTTTCAAACACAATTGGTTCATGACCTTTAAATACATCACATTGATAGAAGCCCCAGAATCTAAAATACAATTATGAAGAAGGAGGTTGTTCAGTACCAAGGTGATAAACAAAGGTGCATTCCCTACATTATGTCTATCATAAGTCATGGTTTTCAATACAATGGGAGGGTCCTTATGTTCATCTTCAACACTTAAATAATTTTCTTATATTATTCATTTACGAAGGGATCTTGATTAATTCAGAGAGAGGAACAAGAACAATGGCTTTATCCAAAACATTCATCACATCAACAGTCAAGTGCACATCATCACTCTTATGTGATGTTGATGGAGTAGGATTGGTATCCAACAGTAAAGAGTGTCTACTCCACTTCCTTGCAAGTGGTTTTGATTCATTGGGTTGTGAAGCTTAAGGTGCTTTGTTTCTTCTAGTATCTTGCAAGTACTTTTCTTTCATGGGCTTATTATTAGACTTTTTATCCATGGAATTCAAAATTTCCAATATAGCTATCATAGTGGCATCAAAACTTTTTTTCTTCATTAGTTCATTTTCTCACTAGTGAAACTATAGATTTCCCAAGGTATGGTATATATAGGATCCATATATTCAACCAAATTCACATGTTCATAACTACTGGGACCTTCATTATGTTCATACCCTTGCTTCATAAAGAAATCCCATTCTCTATGTGCCTCATTGCATGGAAATCACCATGGGATTCCTTCTTTGTTAACCATATCGGAATGGGCAAGGGTGTTCGGGAATATTTTCTGAGGTATGTTTCTATTCCAACCCATGTGTTGGAACACACACAATTTTGAACTTTTGAGTTTATAGTTTTTTCCTTCTTACAAATAAAATTCTACACAAAGTGGCCCTTTAATTTTAAATCAAATTCATCGATTGTCATTTAATAATAAAGCGCATACATTATCCGTCGTTGATGAGTTCCCTTAATTTGATCAAGCGATCCTAATAACCTCTATAGTTCTGGAGTTGTTTTGAGTTTTAATTAATAAGTTCCTAAAGGTCGCTTCAAAACCCCGCGCTTCGAATGTTCCCATAAGTCTAAACAATAAAAACCCTGAAGCCCTGAAACCCGAAAATAAAAGTCTGTGATAAACCTTAAAGAACTCACGAACACAATTCATAGGACTCATATCTCTTAAATCTGTTATAAGATGGCACGTGGCACTTATTTTTGAAGTTTTCTTTGGATGATTCACATGCTCTCGGGTGATACGTGGCACCTATCTCTTCTTGACACGTCATTTAGAATGACATCATTTCCACCACGTCACTCTGGGAGATGACCCTTTGGGAGTTTGACAAAGAGTGATTTTACAAATCACCGAATTTTCAAATGTCAAAGCATTGGACATTTCAAAGAGTAAAAAAGAACTTAATGAAACATATAATAGTGAAAGTTAAACCCGATTAATTAAGACTTAAGGAAAATTACTCGTAATTATTTACTTCACAGTTTTGGATTTCGGGGAACCTCTCTTGTGATATTTTCAAAATCCCCGAAATACGAACTTCTGAAACACTTAAAGTTAATTCAATGTTTTAAAACGTGGTTAATTAAGTTGTAAAAGCGATTATTCAAAGATTAACTACTCTATGGATTCGGGATTCGGGAGATTTCCACCCTGTCACATCCAAAGATCCCGAACGTGAACCATTGAAGTATCAATGGCATTTATGATTGATTAAAGGTAATGATTTCAAACAAAGATTGCAGAACACCATGTAGTCAATTCAATTGAGGGTAATAAATTCCTCATCTGTGAGTCTATACGAAAATCGATAAACTCTTGTTTGAATAGCAACACTTCAATTTCAAAATCATTTTCACCTTTCGCAATTAGTTGTTTTATCTATTGAAAAACTCATGGACTTCCCCTATAACAGGTAACCTCACTCTTTTTTCTTAGAGATTATGGCACCGTGAAAAATGGAAAAAAATCTTGATACAACGGCAGAAGATTCAAACCCGAATGCGGACATTCTGTCGGATACTAATCTGCGAGCCACAGACACCATTAAAACTTGGACACAAGTTTTTAAGATCTTGGAATGTGAAATCATCAATTGTCCAGAATACTCCGCCAAAGAAGAAGATGACTCTTATGTAGCTAATATTAGACACATAGCACAGACGGAGTTGCACAATATAGATGCACGGCCGAGAATCATGCCTTACAATGATATTATAAGTTGGACCTTGGAACATGTTGACGTCCAGACCATGAGCATCATCAACCACCAACAGGTTGACATCGTCTCTTTCCAACCAGAACATCTGCAAGTAATTTATAAACTCTCTCCTACTCCTAAATATACTTACAATTTCGCATTCATTCTAGAGTTCGAGAGAAAAGAATGCATCCAATATGCCAGGAGAGGTCATGATACAATCAGGACCTGGTGGGGACATCCAGAGAAATTTAAAACCAATTCTCATGGTACGTATACCACAAAGTATTTAGACACTCATATGGTGTATGTAGCCATGATGCTTTGTATTATGTTCAGGAATAAGATCCCTATGCATTTCTCGGTGGAATGGGTATCCATCATGAATGAGGTAGCCAAGGGTTACACTTTCAATTGGGCCAAAATGTTGTCGGATAACTTGGCCAAGGAAATCATTGATTATAAAACAACAAAATAAAAAGAGTAGCCTACCCCTTTTTACATGTCTTCATATGTTATGGATGGAATCTGCTTCATGACCCCTTTTCCATTGATGAACTGGAGTTGGACCTCGACCAGTTCTGAGCCTATTCATTTTTATCACTCCAAGTTATGGGAGGATAAAGCTAAGGATTTCTTTTATGAAATCTACCACAATCTCGTAGTACTTTTTCACATAGCCATTTATGGTCACCCACCTCCTCGTATTTCAGAGAGGATTATGGGAAACTTGGGAAAGCTCGTAGATTGGTTTATTGAGGAGAATTTATCCTACATAAGAGTTTTTGGTTGCTCGGTTCCCCCTCATCCTCTACCACAATTGTTACCCGAAGGGATGGTGTGCAGAGAACTGGCATACCAGATAGTGGTAGGAGGTATCAGCAAGGATCTGAAAGAAGCTCAGAAAAAGGTATGGACGACTTTCCCCATTCAAGTTGGCATGTTTATATTATTGGATTTTGGCCACTCTAAAGTTGAGGCCGCGGCTCTGGAGGATATTAAATTGGTTGACATTGAGTTCAAAAAACATGATCCACATAAGATAGTGGAAAACCATATGGATCAGTTCAACATGAAGCGGTACATGCATAAGAATTTCTTGTATGATGAAATATTCAGGGGAGTTAGGTCTTATGAGGAAGTCCAAAACAAATTCCTGACCCTACCCCCAGACCAACAAGTTGGTTTCCTAAGATTTCATAAACACAGGAGGAACAATCTGCCAAAGATACTACAGGGAGAATCAATAGCCATGCCTCCTTCACAGGAAGCTAACTCTACAGGACCTGATTCGAGATCCTCCACTAAACCCAAAGCTGAAAAGGTCCCCAAAAGCCCAGAGGTATTATTTCAGTAGATAAGAACATCACTATCAGGGATAAACAATCCATAGGCGATAGCATGGTTCGGGGCCTTCATGAATCTGGGACAAATTGTCTCTCATTCAACACCATTAACTCCTGCTGGCACCCCCAATACAACAGGACAACAACATTCCACCAAAATTGCCTCTCCCAACACATCGTTAACCCCTCTACAGACCAGCTTCAGAAATCCTAATTCTAAAATCACTTTTGTGGGTGATCTTACTCCCATCTTTCCCGAAGAGATGCCTCCTTTAGATTTCCTTTTTAGTAAGAAATGGAAAGCCATCGTGAAAAGAGAATCTCACCAAAAGGATGGAGTGATAACTAAAAGGCAAAGACTAGTGTATGACGGGAGTGACTGGGATGGTCCAGTATTTGCAAAGGAAGTTACAGGTTCGATAGGTGATTTTTCCACTTCCAATCAATGGTCGATGGACAATTTCACCAAACAACTATGACGGAAGTGCCTATTGGTAGAGCACTTGCAGAATCAAATATATGCCACGGAGCAGACTATCAAAAATAGAATGAACCAGGATTTCGAGAAAATCAAGGCTAGTGATCGATAGAAAATTAAATAGCTTCAGGATAACCTCGATCTTCTCCACTGGAGTTCATAGACTATCCAAGGTTATTTCACTCAACGTGATGAGTTGATAGAAAATTTGCAAGCCAGATTGGCCCTAACTGAGGGTACCACGATAGACATCTCGACCTTCAAAACTCAAGTGTTGGAAATCAATGAGAATATGGAAGTTTCCCAACAAGGACTTTATCTTAAATCAGAAGTCATCCAAAAATGTTATTAGGCAGTATACCTTTCCCTAAAGGATATCTATGTCAAGGAAAAAGAGGCCCACTCATCCCGGTCTAAATTTCAAGAAGTCCTCATATTGATGCGGAAAGCTAATGCCCCTAATTTTCCTCTTCTCTCTTATTTTGAACAATTAAGAGGTGATATGGCCCTAAAGTTCTGGGAAACAAATCTAGAAGAAAGCAAGAATTTTTCCAGAGAGGTGAAAGAAGCTTGTCTAGAGGCATTTCCATCATTAAACAAAAATTTGATCGAGTTTGAGGGGAGTAATATCTCATAGGCCCTGGGGAAAATTGAGATAGAAATGAACCAGCAGAATTCCAGAAAGAACAAAGAGGAAACTATGGAAGCCATCAAAGAAATGAGCCAGATTGATCTTCTTAAAATCAATAAATGGCTAGTTAATCCAAGTTCACAGTTTCAGGCCACAGTCTAAGAAGTGAACAAGATCCAAGAAAAGTTGCCCCAAATACAAAGGAAATTATTTGCCTTTGAAGTAAATGAAAGGATTGATCCCTCAAGGTTCATGGTGGAATTTATGAATAGATGCACCCAATGCATTGAACATGGAAAAGAAAAAATAGATGGGAGCAAGTGAGAAAATGCGCACATTGTCCATTCCTTCCACCCTCTCTACCTCTCACCTTCCAATAGTCACTTACCTCATCCACCTGCATTCTAACCTCCACTCATCCCACCTCATCATCAGACACTTGTTCTCTCATCATTCTTTCCATAGACAGTTACTCTCCTTGTGACCATTATCCATCCCTTGATGAGCCAATGTTGTGCTATTCATCTGATTTTCCTCCCCCCCATGACCTCGACTGTGATTTGTTACCCTGTTGAACATATCCGAAGGGATAGATGGCAACAAAATTAAATGGCCTTGACAGTACGCCAAATGATTAGGGTGGCCTTAATGACATGTGTACACTGCCAAAAGGATTAAGGAAAAGGAGCACTTCTACCAGCAAACGAAGAGACAGAGGAGAGCACCAGCGAAACTCATCAAAATTTACACAATGTTGTTTTATTCGGATGTATGCTATTTTTAGTTAAATATTGTAAGAAGTCCAACGGTTTTTAGTTGTGACAGATTTTTTTATAAATACATGAATTTAAGATCTATTCAAGACTGCTTCTTGCCTAATGTAATAGAGAAACTCTCTTTTTGAGTATTAATACAAGTGCATACAGATATTCTAATTTTCGTTCAATTTGAGTTAAGTGTTTCCTATGTGTTTCCATTTTCCTGAATTTCTTTATCTAATTCCTTGAAGAGCGATTGGTTGCAATTTAGTATTACAACTATTGTGATCATATTCTACCAGCAATTCATTCAGTAAACAGGTTTTCCTCTCTTATTACTGTGAGTAAAACAAGACCTGTGATCTGCGTGAATTACTGCATTGTATATCTTGTTCAAGGGTGTATTATTTACCTTTATTCCACTGCAACCAAGGTGAGACTCATCTGTAATTGATTCTTATCTTTGTTTAACAATTTTTCAACTCTTTTCTACACCATTTGATATTATAATTGTGACTCAGATAACGAAATAAAGCCTTTGTACTGTCCTATTATTAATTTTATTTAAATATCATCTCTCATAAAACTGAAGGTAGGAAAAGAACTCACTTAAAACATTTTCTTTAAATACTACCGATTCCTGACATTATTCTTTGAGCCTTAAGATTAATATCGGGAACAACATCTTTTTGGCGTCATTGTTGGGGATGAAGAAACGAAATCATTTTCCCTAGGAGAACGACAAGGTAAAGTTTGGTCTTTGATGGTGAACAAATATTGAATACGTAGGTAAGGATTATTTTATTTTTCACCTAGAGACTCCACCGTAGACAAAACTGGCATCCGGTTGAAGGAATACTAGGAAAAACCCAAACGAAAATCAGACTACATCAGTGTCAGATCCCAAAAAATTGTTGAAACCAAAGAGATATCTTAGATAGACTGTTGCATCAGTAGGTAAGGTCTATCAACCCATATTTACACAATCTAATGTTAAGGTTCCCATTGAAGAAATAACCCCTAAAGAAAATTGTAAAAAAATCCATTCTGTAGAGGCATCAACAAGCAAACTTGAGGTTAAGCTCGAAACTCCAGAGGTAATTATTCTCGAAATAAAAGTTGAGATTGACTTGACAGATACTTTTACCAGTGAGAACAAACAATCTCTTTTGATCCCATCTGTCATTGACACTCTTCCAGTTCTCTCCTTTCCCTAAGTAAAGGATTTTGTTTCCCGAAATCCTGAAGAGTACTTTCTATACCCAGATTCATCCCCCATCGCCTCTCCTATATACACATCTGGTAAACCTGAGGAACCTATCTTGAGTTTCCCTTTTCCTCCTCATATATATCTTTTGTCTCCTCGCGATATTTTTCCCGAACTTCATTCGCAATGCCCCGAAGTGGTTGAAAGGTCAACATTTCAGTATTTCGAAGTTTTTGAAAATCGCCTTTTTAGCCCCTGAAGTTCGTCTCTTATAATTTCAATGGTTGGTGTTGGAGGTACTGGTGTTGGTGGTGTTGGAGGTACAGAAGTTGGTTGGAAAGATCAACCCCCTAGAATATTTTCCAAGGTAGCTGCTAGATATGCTCCCTTGGTCCTTAGTGTTGTCCTCCATGATTTGCCCAAAAATTACATGAATAACCTCCCCAAATTCATGGGAGAAGGAGATCTAACCGCAATAGAACACATAGCCTTTTTCGATTAGTTTGTTTATATCCTTGGCATCGAGCACGAGGACATTTACTCAAGACTGTTAGTACAAACCTTTGAAGGACAAGAGAGGACTTGGTTCATAGGACTCCAAGTAGGTTCCATACGATCATATGACGATTTAGAGAATGCCTTCCTAAGACAGTGGGGAAAGAAAAAGGATCATCGTTATTATTTAACCCAATTCGAGGCTTTGAGAAAGAAGACTTCTAAATCAATCCTTGAATTTATCCAGATGTTCAATAAGCTGTATCATAAAATCCTAGTAGAATTCAAGCCTTCTCAACCAGCTGCAAAAGTAACTTTTGCAGGGGATTTTGATTCTGAATTTGCCCTACTTTTAAGAGAAAGGAGATCTACCACTTTATTAGGAATGCAAGATGATGTTATAGAAATTGAATCCAATATGATGGCATGCAGGAAATTAAAAACTAATGTTGATATGGGAACTAGAGAACCTAGTTATTTCAAAGGACAGGAACGACCCTCTGGATCTGGGAAGTCCGTAGAGGAAAAAATGGATGAGATGGCCAATATTATTAAAGATTTATCAAAAAAAAAATTCAGTATGGAATTAGATCAAGTCAAACCTAATCCATATGTTAGGAATTAGTTTAGGATAAACCCTAAACCCTCAGATACAACAAAGACATGTAAAAAATGAAGATCAAAAGATCCAAGCTCCATTTAAAACTGAAAATTTCATGCAAAGGGTTGAAATCCAATATTATGAGGAGTTATAAGAAGATCTAAACAAACTTAGAAATGATGATCTTGAGCCACACTTAACCAGGCACGATTATGAGAAATATTTAGACCTGGAATCTTTGTTTAATAATGAGGAAAACATCAACAATATGGGGGACTCTACGTATCAAGGTCTCTTCGACTCAATAATGGTCCAACTCCAACATAAGTATGATTTAAGTCCCGGAGAGAAAAGTTCTACAAATGTCCCACCAAAAATGATTTTATCACGAAGTAAAGAAAATGAGGTAGCAGTTTCCAAAACATCAACTGAAACACAAGCTACCCGAACAAAGCAAGTTGAAACAAACACAGTGCAAACTAAGAAGCTGAAAAATACAAAAGCAGAAGTTCAAACCAGGGAAATTGAGAAAACAATTGGGGGTTTCAATTTAGAAAATGAACTTAATAAAATTAAAATCTCAATGCCTCTAGTTGAACTTGAAAAAAACTCGATTTATAAAAAGCAAATCCCTAAAGTGATAAATTTTTATGATGTTGAATGTCAAGCTGACGTGATTAATCTACAGGACGAAAAACCTATGATCATGTTCAGTCCACACATTGAAAACAATAAGGATTTTGTTGCTCCATTCTATATTACACTAACTGTGCACGACCACTTACTCCACAATTGCATGTTAGACTCAGGGGCCTCTCTTAGTTTAATGCCTAAGATTATCATGGAAAAATTAGACCTCTAGATTACCAGACCTTATCAAGACTTGTACTCATTTGATTCTAGAAAGTTTAAGTGTCTAGGTATGATTAAATATTTGGTAGTAAATCTTTCTCAAATCCCTGTGAAAAGTATCCTTATGGATGTGGTTGTTGATGACGTTCTTTCGAAGTACGTCATGCTTCTATTTAGGTCTTGGGGCCTCAAGTTAGGAGGATTGGTTCAGTTGTACATGACTTATGCTACAATCCCAATTTTTGGTGGGCAATTCATGCGACTGTACAAAGAAACTAGACTGGAGTATACTGTAAGTGACCCTCAAAACCCAAATAATTACCCAATATATGTTGTTGATCAGGACTTAGGAAATTGTATATTATCTATAGATTATGATTTTGAGAAATGTACAGAAGAAGAAAAAAAAAATAGAAATGACAAAGAAAAATGTAAATGTTAGAGAAGGAATGTGGAAGATTTTCTTCGATGGTGCCTCATCCTGCGAAGGAGCAGGAGCTAGGGTTTTATTCGTGGCACTAGGTGATGAGTATGTTATTCCCTTCTCTTATATATTACAATGGGAGGTCTATTATACGAATAATGTCTATGAATATGAAGCTATGGTTTTAGGATTAGAAGTTGCAAGGAAGTTAAAAATCGAACATCTGATAGTTTATGGTGATGTCGAGTGTATTGTAAAGAAGGTAAAACAACAGTATCAAGCTAAGCATCCAAGTTTGAGATCATACATGAATTGTGCCTGGGATCTTATAGAGAACTTCTTCTTGTCCTTTAATATTCACTCTATTCCCAGGATGGAGAATCAAAAAGTTGATTCCTTGGCCAAAGTTGTTACGACCTTCATACCGCCTATTGTCTTGAAACAGAAATATCACGTCGAGATGAGACATAGACCTTCGATCCCGAACAATGTTCAGAATTGGAAAGTGTTTGAAGACGGCGAGAAAATCAAACAGTTCCTGAAAATGATTGACAAGTTTTCTAAAACTCACATAGAAGGGGGAAACCCAGAGAAATTCCAAGATAAGATTGCAAATCACCACATGCTCTTTCTTAAGAACAATCAGATTCCCAAAGGCCTGATGTTACGAGGAAAATATCTCTATGGCTAGGGGAAAACTAGAACAGACTAAAATGACTGCAGAAATCAACTCTATTCTCAAGTATGCTATATAAACAAATATGTTATCCAGACAAGATAAAAGGCCTACCTCATCCAAACGTTCGATGAAGTCTATCATTGAGCACTTGACCCAAAGCAATATACCTGCAACTAGTCCTCAACAACCAAGAAAAGAAAGCAAATGGTTATAATATATGATGTTAGCACATTCAATAGCATAATCCATTAACATACATAACAAATACGCCCATGGAATAATAATTCAAATATTTGCAAGATATCAATTGGACGAGAAAAGAGTATTTCTATTAATATATGATCAGCAGAAGTGAAAAAGTTACAGACTTCTATGTCGGCACGGTTTGGAACCGAGAAACTAAGTTCCTTTCAGTTGGGCCTCCACCACTTCAATTCTCCACCAAAGGCAATCTCATGTAAGAGATACAATGGATTTCTCACTCGATAAGGTAAGATCTTGGGGGTTGAACATTATGTTCAAAATTAAAGGATAAAGGGATGCAGACTCAATGTGAAGTGAATAATTCCTCCAGAGTAACTTTTCTCTCAAAGTTGAATCATTTCTCCTCTTTTCCATAGCTCGGAATTGGCCCATTTATAGCCTTCAAGTAGAAATGAAGGATCGAGTTGAAACATTTCTAGTACATGGAAGGCCAAGGATCATTGATATCATGTCGTGACATGGAAACTCGACACCATTTTTCAATTTTGGGCACATTTCCCGATGTACGTGGGTTGTAGTGGTGCAACCTGCATAAACACATGTTGTATAGTAGTCAAGGTACGTATATGTGGAAAAAATCATATTTTTAGCAGCAGTAAATGAGGGAGCCAAAGGAAATCCACTATCCATGATAATGAAAACTCGATATGCAGTATAAAATCCTAAGGTCAACTAGTAATCAAGGAGCACACCAAAAATAATCAAACGACCAATATGCACACAAACAATATAAAGTGGTTGAAAGGGGCCTCCCTCCCTAAAGTAGGTATGCCTCGCCCAAGAGGGGCCTGAAACTCCATACTAAAGATCAGAGGTATCAAAATCAGTTATAAGGGCCCTCGTGGGCTTAAAAACCAGTCCGACAAATCCCCCCAGAGAGGTAATCCTCCATAAAGGTTGTGTGTTGTTCGACCCTTATCTGACCTAGGGTACCTGCAGAATAACCCCTACAAGTAAACTATGTGACACCTAAGTCAAGAAACTAAGAAACCATTGTATAATTGATGCACAAGAGAGCAGTCATAAGTCAATTCCACTGTATGGGTAGGGTAGAAAAGCTCGAAACCTTGAAAGCACTATCTCTCACGGAGGTAAGGGCACTAGCAAGATCCCTAGATATGAATAGATCCCCAGAAATATCTCTTATGCTAAGAAGGTATTGGGAGGATATCCCTTCAACGGACCTTGCAGGACCTCATGATTAACTCCGGTGTAAGCAGAGCCTCCTGATCTTACCAATTATACAATGGATTTCTCCACTCCCTTATTCAGACACATCTGTTGATTTAATAGCCTTGGAGAAGTTTACTCACAAAATCATATTCCAAGGCACTAAATCTTAAGCTAGTTTGTGCACCCTAGAAAATAAAATCGTTACTAATCAATTTTAAATTATAGCGTTAATTTTAATGGTCGTGATTACTTAAAAGGTACGGTGGTAAAACTAGTGATGTTATGAATCAACAAGTAAAGTAAATATGAATACAATGCAAAGTCCTAACTTCAATTTTCAATGAATGATATGCTTCTTAAAACAATGCAATTTTCAATTTCAACTCTGCAATTCTGAATAAAAATGTAATCTTTCTTTACATGCACTAAGATAAATGACAAAGACTCAAAATATCAAAATGCCAATCAATGTAAAATTCCTAATATTTTTGTATTTTCAATATAAGAAAAATGAAAATGCATGGACTGAACAACAACTTGATATATAGACTCTACTGTGTATAGAAAGAGACAACTCAAGTAGGATACCAAGGAGAAAAACACCCAGCCCAATGTACAAAGACAATCAAAATGAAAAGATGATGAGAAAGGATCCACCCAAAAATTCAACGAAAGACAAGTTTCCTGTCATCCCACAGACACTTAACAGTCACTACAAAGACCCAAGAAGACTCAGCAATCATCAAAACCTACCCTACAACCACCAAACCCAACAAACAAGCAAAATAGGTTGATGTATGCAACTGTTCAAGGGAAAATCATGTATGTACGTAGCTTGCAGAAGGACAGCACGTGTATATATGCGATTGTCAAGCAAAAACCCGTGTATATGTGTCAAAAACACAGCTAGACAAAGGAGAAGGTTGAAAGACTCGGACCCATAGTGAACAGAGGCTTTCAAGCAATGATACGACAAGAAATGCAATATGAACGAGAGCAATATAAGGAGAAAAAAACTCCAAACCGCAAGAAAGAAGATGCAATCCCCAGTATGGTCATCAATTTTTTTACGAGGAAAATCTCTCTATGGTTTAGGGGAAAACCACAACAGACGAAAATGACTGCAGAAATCAACTCTATTCTCAAGTATGCTATATAAAAAAATATGCTATCTAGACAAGATAAAAGGCCTACCTCGTCCAAACGCTCGATGAATTCCATCGTTGATCACTTGACCCAAAGCAATATACCTGCAACTAGTCCTCTACAACCAAGCAAAGCAAGCATATGGTGATAATATATGATGTTATCACATTCAATAGCATAATCCATTAACATACATAACAAAGAATCGCATGGAATAATAATTAAAATATTTGCAAGATATCAATTGGACAAGAAAAGAGTATTTCTATTAATATATGATCAACAGAAGTGAAAAAGTTACAGACTTCCGTGTCGACACGGTTCAGAACCGACAAACTAATTTCCTTCTAGCTGGGCCTCCACCACTTCAATCCTCCACCGAAGGAAATCTCATGTAAGAGAGACAATGGAGTTCTCACTCAATAAGGGAAGAGATTTGGCGTTGAACACTGTGTTTAGACTTAAAGGATAAATGGATGCAGACTCAATGTGAAGTGAATAATTCCTCCAAAGTAACTTTGCTCTCAAAGTTGAATTCTTTCTCCTCTTTTCCATAGCTCAGAATTGGCCCATTTATAGCCTTCAAGTGGAACTAAAGGGCTGAGTCAAAAAATTTCTAGTATATGGAAGGACAAGGATCATTGATCTCCTTTCATGACATGGAAACCCGACACCATTTTTCAACTCTGAGCACATTTCCCAATGTACACAAATTGTAGTGGTGCAACCTATGTATACGCATGTTGTATAGTAGGCAAGGTGCGTATATGTGGAAAAAATGTATTTTTAGCTCCAGGATTTGCAAAAAGAGATGAAACGTCTGCATAGGGAAATGGAAAAAGGCCCTCTATACAAGATTGCATAGGGTGAGGAAAATCTTTCTATACGACCTTATCCCCTTAGAAAGGTTGTTTGACCAGGATGATATACCTTTAAAGTCTACCTTATGACCTCAACCTGAAGAATTTGAAGACTGTAATGTAGGAACTAATGAACATCCCAAAATGGTCAAAATATCAAAATACCTTCCAACCCAAATGAATAGTAAGTACGTTGAGTTGCTTAGGCAATATAAAGATGTTTTTGCATGGTATTATGATGATCTAAAAACTTATGATGCCTCTGTTATTGAACATAAGATTCCTTTAAAACATGGTATTAAACATTTCAAGAAGAAGGTTAGACAGATAAACCCCATTCTCCTACCATTAATAGAAAGGGAAGTTAAGAAACTCCTTGATGCAAAAATCATCATTCCAATCAGATACTCTGAATGGGTAGTGAATTTGGTCCTCGTTAGAAAGAAAAACAATGAAATAAGGATCTGTGTTGATTTCAGAAAATTAAATCGGTTGTCCTTTAAAGATAACTACCCACTCTAAAAGATGGATCACATTCTAAAGAAGGTAATAGGGGCTAACAGGATTTCCATGATTGATGGTTTTTTTGGATATAATCAGATCGTTGTTCACGAAGACGACAGAGAAAATATTGTGTTTACCACTCCATGGGGAACCTTTATGTACAATAAAATGCCCTTTGGTTTGATGAATGCAGGAGCTTCTTTCCATAGAGCGATGGATATCGCGTTCGTCGGTGAGAGAGACAAATTTGTTGTTATTTATCTAGATGATTTGACAGTTTTTTCTAACTCTGATGCAAAACATTTGTTGCACCTCAGACAGACCTTTGAAAAATGCAAAAAGTTTGGTTTGTCTCTTAATCCCAAGAAATCACATTTTTCTATGCAAGAAGGTAAGTTTTTGGTCCATATAGTGTCAAAAGAAGGAATCAAGGTTGACCCTAAGCGATTTGAGGATATTGACATGATTAATATCCCTAGGAATAGAAAATAAATTCAATCATTTTTAGGAAAGATCAATTTTTTGAGAACATTTATTCCCAACTTTGTTGAAATAATCAAAATGATTACAGATATGTTGAAGAAGGACAGCAAAGTGAAGTGGACTATAGAATCTTAAGCATCTTTCAAGCGTGTCAAGAAATCTATAGGGGAAACACCAGTACTAGCAAGTCTGGACTATACAAAGGAATTCTTGATCTTTTCATTCGCTTCTGAACATATTGTTGTAGCGATACTCCTGCAAAAGAACGAAGAAGGGTTCAAACAGCCAATAGCCTTCTTCAGCAAAAGCCTAAGGGATGTAGAATTAAGATACCATATACTTGAGAAGCAATCTTGTGTAATGGTGAAGGCGCTCAAGGCCTTCAGAACATATGTATTGCATTCCAAAATAATCGCTTGCGTTCCAACAAATTCTATCAAAGGCATCTTGGTTCAGCCAGACGGTGATGGAAGAAGAGGTCGATGGTTGGCTAAAATTCAAGAGTTTGATCTAGAAGTGAAATTGACCAAGCTAGTCAAAGGTCAAGGCATGGAGAAGCTGTTAGCCGAATCAAATTTCAGAGCGCTCGGAATAAATAACCTTGAATCACACGAATCTCTCCTAGATATAAAGGAAATTGACAATCAGGCGCCTATGATTCGGATTGAAGATAAGATTTCTTCCTCTACCTGGTATCACAATATTGTTACATACCTCCTTACCCTTCAATGACCAAATGACATGACTATGTCTAAAGAAAGAACTTTGAAGCTACATGCAATTAAATATTGTATTATTGATGGCCAGTTGTACTAGAAACACCCTCTAGGCTTCTTGTTATGTTTCCTAATGGAATCTAAAATAGAAGGCGTCATTGATGAATTCCATGGAGTGTGCAGAGAACACCATGCCTGGAGAGAAATGGCCTACAAGATTTTAAGGGCTAGATATTATTGGCCAAATTTATTTACCGATGTGAATGTGAGGGTCAAAGCCTGTAATTCGTGCCAACTATTCATTGGTAATATGAATCGCCCTGCCCTACATTTAATCCCAATAAAATTTGAATCTCCTTTCCAACAATGGGGCCTAGAATTCATCGGAGAAATCCATCCGCAATCAAGTGCTCAACATAGATGGATTCTAACTGCTACTGATTATTTCATGAAATGGGTTGAAGTCATTATGACTTGGAATGCTACGGATTCAGTAGTAATAAACTTCTTGGAATAAAACATCCTATCACGATATGGTTGTCCTCGAAAAATAGTCATTGACAATGCTCAAGATTTTAAGTCTATGGAAATGATCAATTTATGCCAGAAATACAATATTGTTTTAGGTCATTCTACATCCTATTATTCTTAGGGAAATGGGTTGGTTGAATCGTCTAACAAGAGCCTGATGACTATAATCAAAAAAGTGTTGACAGAAAATAAAAAAGATTGGCACATCCACCTAAAGTATGCCTTATGGGAGAACCGAATTGGCACTAAGCAATAGATAGGTATGTCCCCTTTTCAATTGTTTTATGGTACTGACGTTGTCCTTCCTATCAATCTCACTCTTCCTGTGATGAAACTCTAGCATGATGAAAATGAAGAGGCAAACAACGTTACAAGAAGGATGAACCAAATCATCGAAGTTTAGCAAAATAGGGTGGAAGTAGATGATAAACTTCAAAAGTACCAGCCTCTAAGATAATATGAAGGCCCTTTTTGATAAAAACGCTAAAGAAAAAGAGTTTATTCCTGGCGATCTAATTTTAAAGTGGGATGCTAGAAAATAAGATGCAGGGAAACATGGCAAGTTCGATCATCTCTGGTTTGGACCATACAAGATTGCAACTGCTAAGGGAAAAAACTCTTTCTTACTGGAAAATCTCGATGGATAAATCCTTGACGCTCCTAAAAACGAGAGTTACTTAAAACATTTCATGGAGTAGTCATATTTCAGATTCCCATTGTATATATCGGTTTGGATTGACATTCGTTTTCTTTTTCAATTTGCAATTTTTCTTTTCTTTTGTAAATTATCTAAGTCATTTTATCGTTTGTTGTAAATAAACCACATTTACTTGACATCATCAAAACATAATATAAAAACATTTGTATCACATACCATCTCTATTATGTGGAATTTTTTGACATTTCGCATTTCATTCCTGTGTAGAATACATATGGCTAAGAGAGAGATAAGGATGCATCAGAACCCAACACTCATTTTTCCAAACACTCAATTTTCTCTCGAAACAAGTGATGAATTAATGATCTTCCTGATTGAAAGGTCAAAAGGAAAACGAGGTATGAGTTCCTACCTTTCTAGTTCAAATAAGATTTTTCAAGGAATTCTTTGAAAAAACAGGGAAGGAATTTTCACTCGTAATAATACGGTCACCCGACCTAAAATCAGAGAAGTATAAAATTACAGCTTAAAGGGTCATATCTGTAAAATTATAAAGCCATCTCTGAATTAAAAATAAAATAATAATAAACAAGCTAGGAGAAATTCTAAATTAAATACACAAACTTATGTGTGATTGAGATTTTTGTGTCGGGTATTTTGAATCCTCATTTGGTTACTTTTTATTATCCCCAAGTTCTTACCCACTTCAGATTTCCTTTATCCTTTCTTAATCTTCATAAAAAGAAAGAAGCTCACCTTGACTCTGAGAACTCAAAAACATATTTTCAAAACAAGGTTAGGCGAAAATATTTATTCTCCTTGGAGTTCAATTGAAAAGTATGACTAGGCTAATCCTAATAATTTTATCTCCTTTATCATACTTTAAATTGACTAATTCACTCAAGGTTAATCCCGGAAAGATTAATATTCCCATAAATTTCTCCCCCATAGGTGAAGGTGTATTGAAAATTGGAAGAGTTTCATAGTATTCTCAAAATTGTTGGCAGACCTTCTTTTCAAAAAATTTAAATAGATATCATCCCTTGTGTGACACATACAGATTGATTGCCCCCACTTCAAAATATTAAAATTTAAGACAGATGGTGAAAGGAAATTCATAATTTGATTTCCCCCATCTAGTACAAAAGAGATGATGAAAGGAAATTCATATAATGATTTCCCTCATCTCAGCAAAGTACAAAAGTATTGATTAAAGTGGTGAAAGGAAATTCAATGGGAGAAGTGGACAACTTCACTAGGGTACGAAACAGGCTCGCTGGTAGTGAAGCAATGTCTATGATATCTGCAAGGATGTCATACATATCCATATAACATACTATGTCTTCTAGTTCTCTTTCCGGTGATATTTACACTCTGAACTAACTAGGGACTCCCTAAAATAAATTGTTACGACTGCTTAACATTGATGCAAACAAAGTCGATCCGAGTCTGATATTTTAGTTAAAGTTATTTTGATTAGCTTAAACAATTCTAAAATCAGTTTTAAGAAAAGGAAATTTTAATAGCCTGACTTAAGAGCAATTAACTGCATATGTTCGGAGGTTCTCGAGATTTGGGCAGGTTTGTTATTCTATGAATGATTAATTCTTGAGTAAAACTAGAAAATGTTTTTCAAAAAGAAATAATGAATCTGTTTACCCAATAACGGAACTTGGTCTACTGTTCTTCCATGCCTCACAGGGAGCCACAATCCCCATATGGAGCCTATGTTGGAACACACACAATTTTGAACTTTTGAGTTTATAGTTTTCACCTTCTTACGAATAAAATTCTACACAAAGTGGCCTTTTAATTTTAAATCAAATTCATTGATTTTCATTTAGCAATAAAGCACGTACATTATCTTCCATTGATGAGTTCCCTTAATTTGATCAAGTGATCCTAATAACCTTCATAGTTTTGGAGCCGCCCGAGTTTTAAAGAATAAGCCCCTAACGGTTTCTTCGGAGCCCCGCGCTTCGGATGTTCCCACAAGTCTAAACGATAAAAAAAAAACAAAGCCCCGAAACCCAAAAATAACAGTCTGCGATAAACCCCAAAGAACTCACGAACACAAGTCATAGGACATGTGTCTTTTAAGTATTTTATAAGTTGAGACGTGGCACTTATTTTTCAAGTTTCCGTTGGATGATTCAAACATTCTCAGGTGATACGTGGAACCTATCTCTTCTTGACACATCATCTAGAATGGTGTCATTTTCGCCACATCACTTTGGGAGATGAACCTTCGATAGTTTAACAAAGAGTGAGTTCACAAATCACCGAAGTTTCAAATTCTGAAGCATTGGACATTTCGAAGAGTAAAAAAAATTAATGAAACATCTAATAGTGAAAGTTAAACCCGGTTAATTAAGACTTAAGGAAAATTACTCATAATTATTTACTTCATAGTTTCGGATTTCGGGGAACCTCTCTTGTGCTATTTTCAAAACCCTCTAAGTCCGAACTATTGAAACACTTGAAGTTAATTCAATGTTTTAAAACGTGGTTAGTTAAGTTGTAAAAGTGGTTATTCAAATATTAATAACTCCGTGGATTCGGGATTTGGGAGATTTCCATCCTGTCACATCCAAAGCTCCCGAATACAAACCGTTGAAGTATCAATGGAATTTATGATCGATTAAAGGTAATGATTTCAAACGAAGATTGTACATCGCCAGGTAGTCAATTCCATTGAGGGTAATAAATTCCTCAATAGTGAGTCTATACAAAAATCGATAAACTCTTGTTTGAATAAAAGCACTTCAATTTCAAAATCATTTTCACCTTTCTCAATTAGTTGTTTTATCTATTGAAAAACTCACGAAATTCCCATGTAACAGGTAACCTCACTCTGTTTCCTTAGAGATTCTGGCACCACGGAAAATGGAAAAAATGCTTGATACAGTGGGAGAAGATTCAAACTCGAATGCGCACATTGATGTAGGATCATCACTTCACCCCAGCAACATGCCAACTAGCCAGCACATCAAAGCATGCATTCAAGGAGAAGAGAGGCACCAGTCCTCTCGATTTCAAATTTCAAATTGAAATTAAATGATTGTAACGCTGGTAGAACCAAGCCATACTTTTTTGTAGGTTGTAGATAGAGTTTCCTTTAATGGATGCTAGGATGAGATCCAGATCTGATCCGGACTAGACATCCATTGAATGTAATTCAATGTAAATTAATGAGAGTAGGTAGCTTGGATGGAAGAGCTCGAGGAGCCCCTCTTTTGTAAAAATATATTTTTGTATCTAGAGGAGAGAGTTATGTATGAGAAAAGGAGAAAAGACAAGAGAGAGTTGAGACTCGGTTGCATTCGGAGCTTGAACACCTTGTAATAAGACATTCTTATTAATACAAACAGAGAAGTATTTCCTGCACAAGAATCTTTATGTCTTTCTGAGTTCGTGAATGTTTTTTATGCTTTTATGTGTGTATGTTGTAGATGTGTGTTAGGTTTCCATCTGCAGGTAATAGATAGACTTCTCTATCTATCTATGAGTTTCTTTGATTTCAGTCTGGTTTCTTTGTGGTCTCATGCAAGGGGTTGCATGACAGAGTGTTGAGGTCTTTGTACGCTAGTGCAAAGAGTGCACATCTGAGTTCTGTGGAATTCAAGAAAAGACTCGCCAGGAGGGTGCACCAGAGGAATCATTAACTCAAGGGAGAAGCCTCAAGGTTGTTGAACACCTTGGAGGTAAGATTGTGTAGAGGAAGGCACAGAGAAAACAAAACTACTAAAGGTTATGTGAAGATCTGCCAGGCGGGCATCGAGTGAGTGCATAGAGTGCACCAGGGAACTCTCTTTCGAGTTTGGAGATAAGAGAAGTGTCTAGGAGAGACACTCACAGAGTCATTAAATACTTTGTTGGCTCAGAAATGTGTGCTTGGTCAAGAGGTTGCTAGGAAGGAATTAATTTCCCCTTTGAAGGGAGAGACAAGGGTCGAGTCCCTTAGAGGTTTTGAGAAAGCAAACTCGGGAAGAATAGTGCCTTTGCACATAGAGTTCCAATAGAGAGGAACAGCAGGCTGAGACACTTCGAAGTCCAAGCCTCAAAAAAATCTCAGGAGGGCCAGCGTTCTCAAAACGTAGACAAGACCCAAAGTCTCTGGGCTCAAGGAAGAATCGAAGGTCGAACCCTTCGACACTTAGAAAATATTCTAAGGCAAGGAAGGAGCGAAGCTCAAGATGAAGGATCACATATGTCATTGGATTGGCACTGGGGGAAAATATTTGGACCACTGAATCTATGTCCAGATACACAAGAGAATGCACAGGGAAGGTCAGATCTAGGCCGCTAGATCTGAGCGCAGAGGACCGATAGTCATCGTATCTGGAAGAAAGCGCACAAGGTTTAACCTTGTGTATGGAGAGGAGAAAGGACTCATCAAAGTTTCGATCAATTCAGGAACCATCCATTTTTGGAGGACAAGTGGCAAAGATCTAGAAGCCATCAGGGTTTCAGACTTCAGGAGGATAAGTGTGGAGAAGGGTGAGTTATGTGGAATTCAAGAAAATACGTGCCAGGAGGGCGCACCAGAGGAATCATTAACTCAAGGGAGAATCCTCCATGTTGTTGAACACCTTGGAGGTAATATTGTGCAATGGAAGGCATAGAGAAAACAGAACTACTGAAGGTTCTATAGAAGCTCTGCCAGGTGGGCATCGAGCCAGTGCAAAGAGTGCACAAGAGGAACTATGTTTCGGGTTCTGAAGATCAAGGATGTCTGCAGAGAAGACACTTACAGAGTCGTTGAATACTCTGTAAGCTCAGTAAAATGTGCTTGAGTAGGAAGTAGCCAGGAGGGAACTTCATCTCTTTGACGGATAGAAGAGACAGAGGCCTTTAGAAGTCCGAGCAGTTGAAGTGCAAGGAGTGTGCGGCGAGAGAGGAATTATTCCAAGTGTCAAAGCTCGGGAGGAACAATGTCTTTGCACACAGAGAAACAATAGAGAGGAGCAGAACTCCCCGGGACACGAAATGATCCTAGTTTTCCATCAAAGATGACACGTGGTGAGCGGTTAGTGTTTCGTTGATTCGCTATTGAAGGAAGTCAAAGGGAGGAATTGTTAGAATTCTTGAATCGTGAAATCACGATTCAATCGCGACCATCGAATCATAGATCATCAAGGATTGTTGATCCGACTTCTTAGGAATTTTGGAGTTTCGGAATTTGGGGTTTCGTGGATGTAGAGTGTTGGGTTTGTATCATGCCAACACTCCCGAAATCATGATTCGCGAAATAATTTTTGGTGTGGACTGTGGTCATAGTGTCGTGGTCATGTGGAGAAAGGGCTCACGCCTAGTGCAATTTCACACAGGCGGGGTCTAACAAAAGGGCCGGTGGATTTGCTCAAGGGTTCCAACAAGGAACCAAAGGAGTCACTTCAGCTCATGGAGGCAAAACGATCCTTGACCGGGAGGTCAGTAGACCCTGACGAGGCAAAGGTAGGGGGTCTATGTCATACATTATGTCGGACACTACTCCATGAGCCACGGACACAAGTTTTTGAGATCTTGGAACATGAAATCATCAACTATCCAGAAGACTCCATCGAAGAAGAAGATAACTTTTATGTAGATAAGCTTAGACACATAGCACAGTTGGAGATGCACAAGATAGTTGCACTGTCGAGAATCATTCCTTACAATGATATGATAAGTTGGGCCTTGGAACATGTTGACGTCCAGACTAGGAGCATCATCAACCACCAGCAGGTTGCCATCATCTCTTTCCGACTGGAACATCTACAAGTAATTTATAAACTCTCTCCTACTCCTAAGTATACTTACAATGCAACATTCATTCTAGAGTTCGAGAGAAAAGAATGTGTCCAATATGCCAGGAGCAGTCATGATATAATCAGGACCTAGTGGGGACATCTGAAGAAATTGAAAACTGACACTCATGGTATGTATGCCACAGCATCTTTAGATGCTCATATGGTGTATGTATCCATGGTTCCTATTGGTATATAACTTGTAGAATTGGATATATTCCATAGAGAAGACTATCAGAAACAAAATGAACTAGGATGTCGAAAAAATCAGGGATAATGATCGGCAACAAATTAAACAACTTCAGGATAACCTCAATATGCTCCACTAGAGTTCACAAACTAGCCAAGGTCTAGTCACTCAGCGTGAAGAGTTTATAGAGAAGATGCAAGCCATATTGGCCCTAATTGAGGGTACCACGATAGACATCTCGGCCTTCAAAACTCAAGCATTGGAAATAAATGAGAAGTTGGAATCTGCCCAGCAAGGACTTTATCTGAAAGTAGATGCCATCCAGAAATGATATTAGGTAGTATACCTTTCCCTAAAGGATATCTATGTCAAGGAAAAAGAGGCCCGCTCATCCCTGTCAAAATTTCAAGAAGTCCTCATATTGATGCAGAAAGCTAATGTCCCTGATTTTCCTCTTCTCTCTTATTCTGAACAATTAAGAGGTGAGATGGCTCTAAAGGTCTAGGAAACAAATCTAGAAGAAAGAAAGAAGTTTTCCAGAGGGATGAAAGAAGCTTGTCTAGAGGCATTGTCATCATTAAACAAAAAGTTGATCGAGTTTGAGGGGAGTAATATCTCAAAGGGCCTGGGGAAAATTGAAATAGAAATGAACCAACAGAATTCCAGAAAGAACAAAGAGGAAACTCTAGCAGCCATTAAAGAAATGAGCTAGATTGATCTTCTTAAAATCAATAAATGGTTAGTTAATCCAAGTTCACAGTTTCAGGCCACAGTCCAAGAAGTGAACAATATCCAATAAAAGTTTCCCCAAATACAAAGGAAATTATTTGCCTCCGAAGTTGTTGGCACAGGGGTAGACTTGGGGTTCAACGCTACAACATCACACTAACAAAACCCTAACTATCGACCCTTTCGAAAACACCTGTGAAGCAGATGAAGTCTCACCCGAGGTAGAGGCAGGGGTGGTTACAGAACTCAAGTGTCTACAACCTTAGCTGGGACACAGATCTTTGATTATAACTCTTAATATAGCACTTAGCATCGTTGGTTCTTTATTATGCAATCAATAATAGGGCTTCGCAGCATTCACTATGAACTAGAATATTCAAGCACTTAGCACCAACATATTATTAATATCTAATGGATCAAGCACTTAGCATATACACATGGATCATATCTAACATTCTACACACCATAAGCATTGAGCATAAACATATATATCAGATCTATCTACTCATCTCAAAGAACTTAGCAAATAATCACATCAATGAATCAGAACAAGGCACAAAGAAGACAACACCATATTTACGCGGTTCACCCCCACCCTGGGGCTACATCCACCAACTCTTCTTCTTTATTATCATCCTCAATCGGTTACAGCATAGAGCCACCAAAACCCTTCTTTGCATAGGATAGAATATCTGCGCAGCTCACTAGATCCTTCTTTCTTGCGCTATAGCACAAAGCCTTCCACAACTCCTTACAACAACTTTCACTTAGCTCTACAAGCCTCTTACAATTATGCACAAAGCACTTGACCACACAGATCCCATCTTGGCAATTAGCCTATATCACATAGACACAATATTCGAATACTACTACTTTCTTTCTTATCCTTCTATTTATACATACAAAAGTGGCCTCAGCGTGGGTAAACCCACGGGCCAAAATCCCTTTCCCATTACATATTCCCAAAACCCAAAAAGGGACCCAAAAGTGGGCCGAGATTCCACAATCTCCACTTCGTCTCGCGCTCCATCTTCGACAGGCTGTCGAAGTCCTAAAAATGGTCAAACATGACCAAGATTATCACAAAACTTGGTCAAGGGGCAACATGCCCCCAACACTCACCTGTGACTCATCCCGAGTCACTCTGGTCGGAGCAATTCTGCCTCAAACACCTCAAACTTAGCTCGAGTTGCTTCGACCTCCTACAGTGCTACGACCTTTTTCTCAGTGAACTCCTAGATCACTACGTCGTTCACTGGCCCTTCTAAGCATTGTTCTGTGTTGATGACAATCTGTTCCAATTCGACTCCTTGGCTTTCAACTTCAGTGAAAAGTTGGCATGCCTTTTCTTGCACTGGTTGAAGTCGTTGAGTGACTTCCATTACTTTACTCTGAATCATATGGATCTGTTGTTGGGCAGTGCATTGCTCTTGAGACCGCTTCATTCTTTCCACTGGTGACAAGGCCTTCAACTATCCCTGTAACGTATTGTTGTGTTTCTTTGCTTCTTCTTGTGATTTTCAAAGTCGAGCCTCGACTGAATCCATGATTTGGTGGAGTTGAGCTGGCTCATATCCTTCTTCTGGTGTTCCGACTGACAGGGGAATAGTGGAGACTGCACACCTCAACTGAAGTGCTTGCAGCACTCCTTGGATCTCTATCTCGATCCGACTATACATCGCCTCCTTCCTGGCTTCCTTCTTCTCTACAATCTCTAGCAAAGAATTGTTCAATGCAACGAAGCATCGTTCAATGCAACAAAGCATTGTTCAAGTGGATCTAACACAGCATGCATATATCACTTATCATCTTGATCTACTCCATGCATCTATCAAATCTACCTTAGCAATGCAATAAAAGTATATGAAGGACAAATACAAAATACCAATCATACACAACAAAAAATATACGTGGTTCACCCTCTCTCTAGGGCTACGTCCACAGACCTGTGCTATATTATATTGATGTAAAGCATAGAGTTCGTGTCTGCGTTATAAGCTAGTAGATATTCTCTTCTCCTATATTCCTCTCCCCTCCCTGTGCACCCAGTTGTAGGGTTGATCTTCGCACCCAGCTAAAGATCTTACAATCCAAAAGGCTCTTGTACCCAGCACTTCTCTCTCTCACGATACTCTTCTCTCGACCAAATCAATAGTAACAATAACAACACATCAACCCAAAAGTACCAACAAAACATACCAACCCAACCTAGGCCCTCGTGACCTCTATTTATACATTATAATCATTTACCAACATCCTTAGACCGAAACCTAAGTGTCCAAAACCCTAGATACCAAAACCCTAGGTGTCTAAAACCCTAGGTCAACTTGACCTATGTTTTCAGGGCTTCACCAGCCTGTCTTTCCTTCCTTCTTGCATGGTGCTTTAAAGCATATAATGGTTGCTTTTTCCTCTTTCTGAGTCGTCCATGATCCTTCTTCCTTACTTATCTTTCATCCCCGATCTACTTGTCCAACGGATCTATTTCTCAGGCTTCGCTCCATCTTTTCTTCTCTTTTGCTCACTTTGACCCAGTATCAGTCACTGTGTCTTCTATGAAGTTCGATTTTTCCCTTTTATTCCTTGTTCTTCACTTCCTTCCATAACCAAGGGCCAACAGGCCCCCAACACTCACCTGTGACTCATCCCGAGGCACTTCAATCTGACTATTTTGTTGTACTTTAACTTCGGACTACACAGTGCAGCCTTTTCTTTCTGCTTTATGCCTCTTCTTCCTCCTTGTGCAGACTATCTTTTCTATGTCTGGTACCCACTTTCAACTACACCTAGTACCTAGACCCTTTTCTTCATGCTTCTATTGAGAGCTGCGAGGAAGTTGGTTGTCATAGTACAACTTTAGTTGACTCCCATTCACCATTCCTTCCTTCCATTTGCCTTTTAACGTCTTTAACTGCAAAAATCCTCCTTCTGTGACATAAGAGATTTCGTATGGCCCGAGCCAATGCATTTTGAACTTCCCAGGATGCTTGATGACCTTTTTGTCATAAACCAGCACTAGATCTTCTTATCTAAATGCCTTATTCTTGATGTGCCTGTCATGATATGCCCTCTCTCTTTCCTTTTGTAATTGTTGATTGAATCTTACAATGAATCTGTCTTCCTCAAGTTCGATCAACTGTGCAAGTCTCTCTTGAATAGCTCCAGTATCATCCATACCTGTAAAGGCAACAATTCTCAGGCTTGGTACCAAATACTCCATTGGAACAACAACTTCAAGACTATAGACCAACTTAAAATGGGTCTGCATTGTCATCTTCTTGCAAGTGGTTCTATATGCCCATAACACTGTTGGTACTCTTAAATCCCAATCATCTCTGTTCACAAAACAAATCTTTCTTATTGTTGTTTCCAAAATCTTTTTGAATACTTCAACTGTCCCATTTTCTTGAGGGTGGTACTGTGTGCTCTTCTGATGATGGACTGTAAATTCTTCAGTCAAGGCTTGAACTTTTTTATTTATGAAATGTGTTCCTTGATCACTCATGAGGATCTTTGGGCATCCAAACCTGGTTATGATGTCATCAAATATGAAGTGCACAGATATAGTTTCACTACAGTCCTTAACTGCTCTAGCTTCGGCCCATCTAGTCAAGTACTATGTTGTTGTAATTATGTACCTTTCTCCTGTGCACTTCCCTAGTGGATTTATAGGTCCAACAAAGTCAATGGCCCATTTCTTGAATTCTTGTAGGGTCAATTGTGGTGCCAATGGTATTTCATCTCTTCTGGATGGTTTCCCAACTCTCTGACATACATCGTCGGCTCTAGAATAGTCTTTAGCATCTTTTTGTAAGGTAGGCCACCAAAGTCAAACTCTAAGAACCTTCTGCACAGTTTCTTTACCTGCATAATGTCCTCCTATGATGCCTTCATGAGCTTCTGTGAGGATCAACGGGCGTTCTGCCTCCATAACACATCTTCACAAGATCTCATCTGGTCCCATCTTGTATAGATGTCCAACTATAAGTGAGAAATCTACAGCGCGCACTACTAGTTGTTTCTTCTGTGGAATTGTATACTCACCAGGTGCCATTCCTGTTGACAGGAACTGGACTATTTCTGTGAAGTGGTCATCGATCTTTCTAATGGATAGTAGTTGTGCATTTGGTAGTGCATTCTCTAAACTGGTTGGTTCTTCACCATGTTCCAACCTCGACAAGTGGTCAGTAACCTTGTTCATTCTTCCTGGCTTTACTATGAGCTCAAATTCATACTCCTGGAATAACATAAGCCATCTTCATATTCTTCCCCCCAACACTGGCTTGTTGACTAGGTATTTTAGCGCAGAGTGATTAGTAAATATTTTAAAGTGTCCTCCCAACAAATAGTGGTGAAATGTTTCCAGTGCGTACACCATAGCTAACCTCTCTCGCTCAGTGGTGGTGTAGTTAATCTCAGCAGTTGACAACTTCCTACTATCAAAGGCTAACAGGTGGTCAATATCTCCTTCTCCTAGTTGTGCTAACACATATCCTAAAGCAATAGAAGATGCATCAACATGCACATGAAACTCCTTGGTCCAATATGGAAAAACTAAAATGGGCGCAGTAACCATTTTCTCTTTCAGTGTGTCGAAGCTCCACTAGCATTCTTCAGTCCAACTAAACTGACAATCCTTTTTCAACAGCTTCTCCATGGGTGTTTTAATCTGAGCATATACTTTAATGAACTTCTTTTAGTAGCCTGTGTGTCCCAACGCAGTGCGCAGCTGTTTAAATTTTGTAGGAGGGGGTAGATCAACTATAATGGTGATCTTGGATGGATCTACCAGCAATCCTTGCTTACATACAATATGTCCTAACAGAACTCCAAATGGTGAGAAGAAAATGCATTTCTTCAAATTCAAAGAAATTTGACACTGCCTGCATTTATCCAACATTAGCCTTAGACATTCAATATGATTTTTCAATAAACTAAAGATATTCCAATCATCAAAATATGTTGTTAAAAATTCGTGCAAAAACTCCTTGAATGCTTCAACCACCACCCTGGAAAAGATGGTTGGGGCATTCTTCAATCCAAATGGCATCAATGTATACTGATAGGATCCCCATTCTGTTGCAAATGTAGTCTTGTGGTGATATTCCTTGGCAATCCGGATCTGATGGTATCCTAAAAATCCATCTGTAAAAGAATATACTTCCTGGCCTCCCACGTTGTCTAACACTTCGTCAGTGAATGGTGTAGGGAAGGGGTCATGTAAACAAGCATCATTCATCTTCCGGAGGTCTATGCATATTATTATCTCTTCTATATTCTTGTCTTGTACCACTATAGGGATAATCCACTCTGATTCTTCCACCGATTTTATAATCCCTGCTTCCAACATTCTGTCAAGCTCAATATTCACTTTCTCCTTATATTTGGAGTTCACTCTGTAAGGTCTTTATTTGAATGGTCTAGAATCTGGCTTTAAGGGAATCCTCATCTCTCCCATAGGCCCTTTAATACCCTTCATATCAATGACCTTGGTCGGAAACAAGTCCTGATACTTATGCAGCAACTCAGTAATCCTGGCAATGGTGGCAACGTCCCAATAATCTCTGACATTGGAAAGCTTCGGTGTGGCCTCTATTCCAATATTGTCTTTCTTGATATTAATAGGCTTTCCAATAAATGGTAACTCAACTCCTAGCCCTTCCACATCTCTCTGGACTTCTATTTCTGTGATGTTTACTTTCCTTGGATCGTCATCTTCATCCGCATTAATTTTGTAACAACCTTGTAGTTTTTGGAGAGGTGCAGTCCATTCATCCTCTTCCTGTTCTAAGGGAAGGTTGGATACCTCCTCGAATACTTTCTGTCTCACAATCTATAATTCTTGGTCTACTGAAGGAAATTAAATTTCAAATAGTAATGTAGTTATAAAATTCTGAGTCATACCTTTCCAATCTTTAGTGACGAGGCACAACTCTACTTGAAGGTACCAGTTGATAGGTATTGTGTCCAGCATGTTGATGAACTTGTGTACTCATTGTTCTTGTGGGATGTCACTCCAAGCCTCTTTGCAGCTTCGCACATGGTTCTTTGGGCAGCTTCGACCTATGTAGTGAACTTCATAGCCTTCTACATGTGTTGAGAATCGCGTTGTCATCAGAGTACGACATTCTGTCCAGTCTGTGATATTAATTTTGTGCGTCCCCCACCATCTTGCTGGTGTGGCTTTCAGGGCCTCATCCATGGCTAATAATCTCTTTGGTATTGGTACATTCTCCTCAAATTCTGAAAATAAGGTTTCTAAAGGATTCATACCATCAAAGGTGGGTAAGTTACTTACTGTTATGCCAATCCAGTGAACTTCTCTGGTTAATCTAGCACATATTCTTGTGGATACTTCGTACATCTTATTCTGCTAGTTCTCCAGTGCTTCTTCTGAATATGATGAACATGTGCTCTCACTTCCCCAGCTTATATTCCCATCGACTATAGGATTAATGTAATCATGTTGTCTGGCAGTTAGCTTGTAGATGTTTTCTAGTGCATTTGCGTAGTCTTCTTCTCTAATGGGATGTGTGTATCGCTGACCTTCATCTGGATATAAAGGTGTGATAACCCTAAGGCCATCCTTTTCAAAATTCATGCATCTCTTCTTTAAGTCAACAACAGTAGAGTTATTGAAGGCCCAATCAATTCCTAACAATGCAGGGTAAGGGCAATTGTCATCAACTATTTCAATTACCTCAAAATCTGCATATGTTCTTATTCCATCAATGTCCACAGGGACATGCTCCAATCGTCCAAATGGGCTGACAGCTTGTTGATTATCCATCCTAAGCCTGATAGGGGAATAGATCAACTTTGGTTTTCCCATCTTTGCCCAAGTTTGCTTCGTCGAGACATTGACCTCCAACCCTAAGTCGAGCACCACATAGTCTATCTCATACTCTCCTATTTGAGCATTCAAATGTAATTTCTTATTTGTCCTTCTCCTTTTACCAATTTGGTGTACTACAATATTCAGTAAGGGATCTATCTTTCCTATCTCATATTGTCTGATTAAATTTTGTAACTCTTGTACAACACTTTCATCCTGAATCAACTTAATACAAGTGTGTAAAAAGTCCATGATCTTGATTACCTCTTTTCCTTCTCTTGTCGAATCAGACTGATCAAATGTGTGAGGCATTCCATACTCTCTTACTTATGGTCTTGTCTTTGATGAAGAACCTTGGTATCCTATAAATTATTTTCATGTTGCCTCAAACATTTGTCTTTCTTTCTTTGCATCAAAGGCTTAGGTCTTCTCTGTAGCTTTCCTTATTCTTGAATCTTTTGTAATCTTCCCTTGGGTCAGTCTGTCTTCTCATGTAATAGTGCCTCCTCTGGTTATAAAAACAAATATAGAGTCTCCTCCGCGAGGTTCAGCATAGATTAGTTGCACTTGCAGGTTCTTTTGAGGTCCTCGTCTTTCCCGAATCTTAGCTAGAAACACAGGACATTCTTCTATAACATGGTCAAATGAGCTGCAATAGTTGCAAGTGGTACAAGGGTTTTGAAAATCCCTTGCAAGGTGTCCTGGTTGTGCATAGTTATAACAGATGATTTGTCCTCAGCCTCAACTCATTCCTCCTCCTCGTCCTCTTCCTCTGAATCCACCATGACGATTGAAGTTTCCTCTCCTAGGAGAGTTATACTACATAGCATTTCCTTCTTGTTGTACTTCACCTTGGATCTTAGATATGTCTCTTGACCTTTCATGCATGAGATCATTAGACCTACAATCCCTATCATTATACCCTACAAACTTACGGAACGTACAGTACAAATTTGTAGGTTTCTGAACATACTTTTGCATATAATAGCACTCACCAGTATGATGTCTGTTTTTGCATACCTTGCACTAGGGTAAGGTGACTTGCTTCAAGGGGCTCAGGACTCCAGAAGCCAAGTATTCATTGAATAGAGGACAGTGTTCCTTGTCATGGCCTTCAAATCTTCATATGACACACCAAATGTCTTCTCTTTTATCTTTTCTCTTGTCTTTCTTCATATCTTCGACCTGCAGAGACAAACTAGTTAGTTGACTCAGGATCTGACTCATACCTGAGTTGGATTCTCCCATATGGGTTGATTCAAGCTTCATGGTGATATCCAATGCCTCGGCCTGCAAAGCAATATTCTGTTGCATCAGGGGAACTCTAATGTGTGGTAAGAGGGAAACAATGAACCATTCTTTGTTTTGTTCATCTAGGATCTAAGAAGTTAATCGGACTGTCAAGGTTTTGAATCTCTAATCGAATTCCCACACAGGTTCGGCCACTTTCTACTTGATCTATTTCATCTTTGTGATACATTGTGACTCTTACTTAGGTTTCTTAAATTATGCAATAAGCACGTTCTTGATCTGATTCAATGTCTTAGGTTGTGCAAGTCCTTGGACGAGTTTCATGTACCAACTCAGTGCACAATCTCTGAGAGTTGTACTGAACTGGGTTCTTTTGACATCTTCATCTGTGACATTATTAATGTTCCATACAGCTTCACAGAGGAACCATTGTTGGTCAGGATCTTCAGATCCATCTCCCCTAAAGATAGGAAGTCTCATCTCATCTACCATATATCTTCCTAGGGTTTCTGACTGAATATGTGGTGGGCTACTATGGACAGTTCTCTGGACGCTCTGGTGACTGGGATTACTATGGTTTCTTAATACTGAATCGACAAGAAGAATAATAGTACTTACTTCAATGGTCTGCACAGTTTCTGAGCCTTCAGGTCCTCCTCGACGAAGCTCTTTAGTTTGTCCTTCCTCTGTCCCGGTGGGTTCTGAAGGTTCTTCATCCATCAGATCTACTTCTTCTCCATTGTAGAAACCCTCCTCCCTGTAGTTCTGCTTAAACAAGTTCACAATATGGACTTCTCTGAACATTTTCCCACTGCACGTATGTCCAGCTTATGTGTCATTGTCGCTATCCGATTTTTTTAGCATTAGCCTTTCTGGATCCAACCAATCTATTGTATCTTCAATATGTTCTTTGCATGCAATAGCATCTTGAGTCTCAACTTCAATAATTGTAAAAATTTTCCTCTAGGTCCCTTAAAGAAATATCTCTCAGCTTGGTTGTATGACTCTACCCTATCAACAACAAACTCTGTGATGTACCCTCCAATGGTACTATTGAACCAGTGATCTCTTGCTCGTGATACGGTGTTATCAGCTTCCTTGAACTTCTTGATCAACTCCGACGTCCAGACCACAAGAATTCTAGATCGTATCTCAAACTGGGTATCGGCTAATCTAGCTAGCCACTCATATAGCTCTTGATGGATTCCTCCAAAGAATATCTCGTGTATATCAGTAAAAATATACTTCTCCAACCAGTCCTCTAAACTAAGATTAGGGTTCTTGTTCTGGGCTTTAGCGAAGTCCATTTCTTGATCTTCTATCCACTTTTGATTTTCTTTCTTCGATGGAAACCACCTTGACATTCCCTCAAGAAGATTCATATCCCAGCAATGGAACCATTTGTTGACACAGGGGCAGACCCGGGGTTCAACGCTACAACAACGCACCAACAAAACCCTAACTACCAGCCCTTTTGGCAACACCTGTGAAGAAGATGAAGTCTCACCTGAGGTAGAGGCAGGGATGGTTGCAAGACTCAAGTGTCTGCAACCTTAGCTGGGACAAAGATATGTGATTATAACTCTTAATATAGCACTTAGCACTACTTGTTATTTATTATGCAATCAATAACAGGGCTTTGCAGCATTCACTATGAACTATAATATTCAAGCACTTAGCACCAACATATTATTCGGATCTAACGGATCAATCACTTAGCATATACACATGGATCATATCTAACATTCTACACACCATAAGTATTGAGCATAAGCATATATATCAGATCTATCTACTCATCTCAAAGAACTTAGCAAACAATCACATCAATGAATCAGAACAAGGCACAAAGAAGACAACACTGTATTTACATGGTTCACCCCCACCCTAGGGCTATGTCCACCAACTCTTCTTATTTATTATCTTCCTCAATCAGTTACAGCACAAATCCACCAAAACCCTTCTTCGCATAGGATAGAAGATCTGCGTAGCTCGCTAGATCCTTCTTCCTTGCGCTACGACACAAAGCCTTCTACAAATCCTTACAACATCTTGCACTTAGCTCTGCAATCCTCTTACAGTTATGCACAAAGCACTTGATCACATAGATCACATCTTGGCACTTATCCTATATCACATAGATACAATATTCGACTACTACTAGTTTCTTTCCTATCCTTCTATTTATACATACAAAAGTGTCCTAAGATTGGATAAACCCATGTGCCAACATCCCTTTCCCATTACATATTCCCAAAACCCAAAAAGGGACCCAAAAGTGAGCCGACATTCCGCAATCTCCACTTCATCTGGCGCTCCATCTTTGACAGGTTGTCGAAGTCCCAAAAACGGTCAAACAAGACCAAGATTATCCCAAAAATTGGTCAAGGGCCAATAGAAGTAAATGAAAGGATTGAGCCCTCAAGGTTCATGGTGGCATTTATGGATAGATGCACCATTTCATTGAACATAGAAAATCAAACAGAGCTACAAGCAAGTGAGAAAATGCACACAGTGTCCATTCCTTCCACCCTCTCTACCTCTCACGTTCCAACAGTCACTTACCTCATCCACCCGCATTCTAACCTCCACTCATCCCACCTCATCATCGGACACTTGTTATCTCATCATTCTTTCCATAGACAATTACTCTCCCTGTGACTGTTATCCATCCCTTGACGAGCCAATGTTGTGCTATTCATCTGATTTTCCTCCCCCCCATGACCTCGATTGTGATTTGTTACCTTGTTGAACATATCCAAAGGGAAAGATGGAAACGAAATTAAACGACCAAGACAATATGTCAAATTATTAGGGTGGCCTTAATGACATTTGTACCCAACCAAAAGGATTAAGGAAAAGGAGTGCTTCTACCAGCAGACGAAGAGACAAAGGAGATCGTCGGCGAAACTCATCAAAATTTACACATTGTTGTTTTATTCGGATGTATGTTATTTTTAGTTAAGTATTGTAAGAATTCCAACGGATTTCATTTGTGACAGATTTTATATAAATACATAGATTTAAGATCTATTCAAGGTTGTTTCTTCCCGAATGTAATAGAGAAACTCTCTTTTTGAGTATTAATACAAGTGCAAATAGAGATTCTAATTATTGTTCAATTTGAGTTATGTGTTTCCTCTGTGTTTCCATTTTTCTGAGTTTCTTTATGTGATTCCTTGAAGAGCGATTGCTTGCAATTTAGTATTACAACTACTATGATCATATTCTACCAGCAATTCATTTAGTAAACATGTTTTCCTCTATTATTAGTAATTACTGTGAGTAAAACAAGACCTGTGATCTACGTGAATTACTGCATATTATATTATGTTCAAGGGTGCATTCTTTACCTTTCTTCCACTGCAAACAAGGTGAGACTCATATGTAATTGATGCCTAGCTTTGTTTAACAGTTTTGCAACTCTTTTATACACCATTTGATATTATAATTACGACTCAGATAACGAAATACGACCTCTGTACTATCCTATTATTAATTTCATTTAAATATCATCTCTCATAAAACTGAAGGTAGGAAAAGAACTCACTTAAAACATTTTCTTTAAATACTATTGATGCCTGAGATTATTCTTTGAGCCTTAGGATTAATCTCAGTAACAACACCATGTTTCCTCTAGGTTGACGATCGTTATTGAATTGAGGTGTAGGAGGAAAATTTTAAGGTTGATCCCTTTCCCTTTCCAAGATAGTTATCCTATTTAGGAGAGTGGACTGGGTTTGCATGATTTTAGTTGTCACCTAATCAAGATTTTTATTTATATCCATTATGGGATATTGAGTAGGATCAACATTATTCATTTCCCTAGGCTTGGTCTCAACCTTAGTAAGAGGCACAATGAAAGTTTCTATCTTGGAAGCCGACATGTTTTCTTTGATGTTCCCAACCCATTCTTGAACTTTCTCAAGGGTCTTTGGGAACTTGTCAGCATGAAATCAAATTTCCAATCAAAGGAATTGGTATATTATAAAAAGGATGGGAGCATCTCTTCGCTTAAGATCATCAGTGATTTTTTCTATTAATTTTCCAAACCTTTGATCAAATCCCCTTATAGTTTCATTATCCTTCTTTTTAATCTCATGGAATTGGGTTAACATTAATCTATCATATTTTTTTATTGCCCATATTTTCATAAATGCGTCATGGAAGGCTTGCAAAGACTTAATTCTCTTTTCGAGAAGAATATTATACCATGATCTTTCATTTTATTCCAAAGATGTAGAAAACAGTTTCATGACTACATCCTTACATTCATTTGGGATGGGATGATGTTCAAAAACACCATAAAATGAGGACAAGGGTTCTTCAGTAGTAATGACATTGTTTCTAGAAAACTTATGTAACCACTTATCAAATCTATCAAGCATATTATGAGTGAAACCTTAAATTCCATACATGTCTAGGGCATTTTCAGCTTTGGTAACCTATGGTAGTAAAGTCATTGGAGTTACTCTTAGAGAATTAGAAAAAAGATTTTTATCACAAGAAAATTTGGAGGAACTCTACTTTTATAGACTATTAGGGGATTAGTATATCTACAGAAAGGTCTTTGGTTGGAACTTCCAACTCTTGGTTTCTCTTGTTTTGGAGTCATAAAAAAGGTTGAAGCATATACTTCGGATTTCCAAGGAGGACTCAATTCTCCCTGGAAATGGCGCCAAAATGTTATCACACCATATTGCACCCTAGTGCAAAGCCTTCACAAGGTACAAAATGAGTGGAACAGTAGAAGTGTTATCGTTGTCACCTAAGAAACAACTTCCCTCATTTTAGTGGATAATGGATCCAACACAAGGGAATATTACCTAGTAGCTTCAAGGATTCCTAAGGCAAGACATGATCAAGTCTAAGTGTTGGCCCTTGACCAAGTTTTGAGGATTCTTGGTCATGTTTGACCTAATTTTGGGACTTTGACAGGCTATCGAAGGAGGAGCACAAGACGAAACAGAGATCGCGGGATCTCGGCCACTTTGAGGGCCCTTTTTTGGATTTTGGATTATGTAACGAGTATGTGAATGTCGGCCCATGAGTTTACCCATGCTTAGGCCTATTTTGTAATGTATAAATAGAAGGCTAGGCAATGTAAGAAGAGGCAGTTGCAATTTGTCTAAGTGCTAGAGTTAGATCTGTGTGATCAAGAGTTGTAAATTCTTTGGTGCATACTATGTGAGACTTGCAGAGATAAGTGCAAGTCATTATAAGAGACTGTGGAAGGCTGCATGCTTAGATCTACTCGAGGAAGGAGGATCTAGCGAGCTGCGCAGATCTCCTGTCCTCTGCGGAGTAGGGTTTTTTAGGCTTTGTGCATGTAACTGATTGAAGAAGATAATAAAGAAGAGAAGAGTTGGTGGACATAGCCCTAGGGTGGGGGTGAACTATGTACATGTTATGTTTCTATGTTTTGTGTGATGTATTGATGTGTTTATATGTTAATGTTCTTAGTGCTTTAATATAGATGAATGATATGTTGATGCTTAGTGCTTAATAATACGAATGGATGTTAGATCTGACTTATATACATGTTCTTAGTGCTTGAATCTGCTAGATCTGATATGTTTCGTCAAGCTAAGTGATGCTAGATGCTAGATCTGGTTGAATATTGTGATGCTCTGTAATTAGGGTTTAATTGCATTGTAACTAAGACTGGATATTGGTGAATGTTAACTGTTGAGTGCTTTGTTAAGTGTTAGAATCACAGATATGTGTCCTAGCTAAGGTTGCAGACATCTGAGTCCTGCGACCACCCCTGCCTCTACCTTGGGTGAGACTTCATCTTCTTCGTAGGTGTTTTCAAAAGGGTCGGTAGTTAGGGTTTTGTTGGTGTTTTTTTGTAGTTTTGAACCCTGGGTCTGCCCCTATGCCAACAAATGGTTCCATCGTCGGGACCTGAAACTATGATTACTGGGAACTGAGGAAAAAGAAGCTTTGTGTGAAGCTCTAACCTGAAATTGTGAAAGCTCTGTGCGTAGAACTGTCACTCTAGTGTGCAGTATTCTACTCGATCCGTGAAGCTCTATTCTAAGAAAAGAAGTTTGATCCGAAGAAAAGAGGTAAGATCTGCAAGCTCTATGCTCTGATAGAGGTAAGAATAGTGAAAATTTTTAGATCTGGAAGCTTTGTGCTCTGTTGAAGATAAGATTAGTGGAAATTTTTGTTTATAAAGTATGGATCTAGGTATGTTTGATAATATTTGTCCTAGCTTGAAAACTAGGGCACTGATAGATGAAAGAATATTTGATATGAGTAGATCTGATAAGAATCGTGAAAGATATGTTATACCTATGCATAGAGAGAATGTTTGGACTAACAATTGGATGCAGGACCTAGAAAGAATTTTTTTCAGGTTAGCTACCATGATCCTAGTGTGCAGTACAGGAAAGGTTGGGGATCAATTAAGAGAAAGAGAGGATTAACCCTTTGTTACAGTTTCAGAAAACTGGGACATCTGGCTAAGTAATGCCCTGGAAGAAGACCTAGTTGCCTCTATTGCAAATCTATGGACCATGAAGTTTTGGATTTCCCTAGAATGATTGCTAAGGTTGAAAGGATGAATATGAGACAAGAAGGCCATGAGAAAGGTCAAGCAACTGATATTATGATAGAACCCCAGAAACAATCAGAAAAAGTATTGCTACAGATGAAAGAAACCCTGAATGACCACCGACATATCACCTTATTAGAGATCTTCAAAGAAAAAGAATGCATTGAAGTAAGAATAGGAGACTTCGACATTGAATATGTTCTGGATGAGGAAACATAGGTGAATATCATGACAAAAATAACTTGGGAAATTCTAGGAAAGCCTACTATGATTCCTTCATTAGGAGGAATAGGATTATTCATAGGAAAGTTGATCACCCTATGTGGAAGCCTTACCCGAATATCTATGAGTGCCAATGGAACTTCGACAAAGGCAGAATTTGAAGTTGTTAAATTTATTGAGAACAACGCTCCATTTTCTATGTTACTAGGAAAACCTTGGATTGAAAGAGATCAGGCCAAAAAGAAAGAAGAAGAAATCTTAGAGCAGAAGAAGCAAGAGTTGAAAGATTTCATGACTGGAAGGATCGCACACTTGATTGAAGAACAAAAGAACCGAACAAAGATATTTAAGACCAGAGATTTGGATGTCGAAGTAGGAAGAACACTATAATATTCACAGAAGATTGAAGTACCTATTCCAGATATAGATGAAGTATTACCCCTAATTTCTAGGAAAGAATCTCACCAGCGCAAAGTTAATCTGCCAAAAGAAGACAAGAATTAGAATGGAAAAAGGAATTCCAAGACGAAGCTCACCGAAAAGAAGGCTAGAAAACTAAGTAAGAAGAGAGATGAAATCGAAAAGTTACAGAAGGTTCCAGAGGGAACCTCGCAGAAGGAAAATTTGGAAAATTGGAACTTCGTCGGGATATCAGAACTGCATCACATGGCACTTCACCATGGCGATGCAATATAGTCCTTGGGAACAGTATAACCGTTTGATCAACGGCCCGAATGGGTAGAAAGAAATTTATGATCAGAAAGTTCGCCACCATACCAATGGGACCACGCCATAACAGACAGAACTGAGTTAATGAAGGCTTCTCACCCGTTACAAGAGATCTGTTTCCAAGTTATCTATTTATCCCATCGCGCCACGCAACGAGAAAAATTTTGCTAACCATGAATCTGAGCCCACATACTAGTTTATTTCACACAATGATCATCGCACTATTACCCTCCATCCCGTTGCATTGAGCAGTTACTCTTCGAACCTGATATATTCAACCACGAGCGTGCATGTCGGACGAGCTTAGCGTTGCAGAGAAAATTTTCAAAGAAGTTCTCATTGACCTAATGACTGAAAGAGATAAAAGATCTATGTCTGCAAGTATTCAAGTGTCATCGACGAGAGGACTGCAAGCCTCTCCGTTGACTGCTCGCGGAGCTAGATCATCCCTACCATCAGCGGAAAATAGAACAAAACATAGAGATGACCTAGCAAATGTGAAGCTGATCCGGACTATATTTCCCAATTATATCCCGCCTCTAGCCGGTGCAGTGAGTCAAGATAGTGTGCCAAGATATTTCGAGTACTCCATGATTACTGCATACCTCCCGAAGGGGATACGCGCAGTTCGAGCGCAGCAGGACAAGATCATAACGTTGAAATTTAGTGACTTCAACCTCAGAGATCGCAAGAAATACAGTATGCTCACCCCGTATAAATACCTGACCAGGACGAAGGGGAAGAACTCAAAGATAATCCCCCAACCATGGACAATGAACCTCGTGCAGTCCACCCTGCTAAATGTAATCAAGATCCCACACTTTGGAAGGCATCAGGAAGTGAATGCATGTGTCAAGCTATTGCTTTCATGTTACCATGGTGGTTACTTATGGCTAGACCATTGTATTATAGTTGACCCAACGTTGATCCATAGGATCACGGGATTAAGTATGCAAGGACCCGAACCATAGGAGTTCTATCCAGGAAAAGCCACAGATTGCGCACTAGCATAGAAGATCAAGGATACATACAGAGATGTTGAAAAGGGAACACGAGGCTACAAGGTAGCCTCCATCCAGAATGGCACAGTATGCCTAGCCTGCCAACTAATAGCTGAAAAGTTAGTAAGGAAGAACATACCTATGCAGGTCACAGGCTTTGTTGTTGACCTCACAGAGAAGTGCATGGAAGGCTTGCAGATGAACTGGGCGAAGTACCTAGTTAATCAGTTGGAACTAGACTATCGTGAAGCACGAGATCAGGGCTATGATTTTCACTTTAGTTGGCTCCTGATTCTCATCACCTTTGTTTCCTGGGAGATGTCGAAAGGTGTGACCTTCTCGGATATTGAACCATTCGAGCCGCTTGTTGCGAAATTCAATACCCTTTGGTACTCGAGTGATATGAACAAACAGTGGCAGTCGAACGTTGTTTTTCACACCTATTACCTGCAGCTGAAGCGAGCCATGGAAACTTAACCTCGCATGACCCCGAACAACCTACAAAGGTTTTGACCCCTGATGAAGTTTTGCGCAGATCAGAACTTCATCTACATAACAGTGTGAGGTGATGAACATAATGAGAAGCTTCAGTCATACTACAAGCTCGCGGAAGAAGACCTTGAGGAGATCACTAAGGACTGGTCCGTAGACCTCCTTATTCACGCAGACCCTTCAGAGATGTTTGACCCTGACAGCCCAGAAACCACGCATAAAGAACATGATACTTCTGAGCCCAGTAGAACGAAGAATACTGAAGGTCCAAGATTTAAGCAGTGCCTCAGGATAGACTGCTTCAGTATCACCTGGCCAAGGGGGTGATGAAAAAGTAGAAGAAATAAAAGGCAAATGATATGAAAAGAATCGAGGCGAAGTTACAATGCCCATAGATGAGGTTGATCCCCTGAAGAAGAGGAAGGTTTCTCCCTCGAAACCTTCTTCCTGGAAGAAATCGAAATCCACCGTGACCAAGATGAAGACTGTGCTTACTGTCGATGATTTTGACTTCATCATCACAGCTCTCAATGATGCTTCCCTAGAAATCGTGGAGAAACAAGAAGCTAAGCAGGAGGAAATGGAAGACATAATTGAGGTCGAACTCTGAGGGGAACAGCAGGACCTTCAGTCCAACCACGCAGTCTCCATTGTTCCCCTACCATCAGGAGAACCAGACTCGGGAGATGAGCTAGCACAACTCCACCGACTAGCTGATATGGTTGAAGCTCGCCTTCGTCGCGCTCAAGAAGAAATAGAACAAGCCACCCAGGCCTTGAAGAAAGTGCAGGGCGTAATCATAGAGTAACATAGAGTTGCAGAATAGGAGAAGGTTTCTCTCTAGGCAAAGTTTGAAGAAGAGAAAGCCCAGATGCAACAAGAAAAAGAATAGTTGCTCGCAGAGCAACTCAAAGTGAAAGAAGCAGTCAACAGATCACTTCGCTCTGTGACAGTCTTAGAGCCACAAGAAGAAGACCGAGTCATGCATCAATTAGAGAAGCTTGCAGAATCTATCCAGAAGCTACATCAACAAATAACAGACTTAGAGCTCCACATAGTGCCCAACACCCCGCAGGATGTGAGGGACCAAAGAGAAGCAATTGCTCGAAGCGCAGTTGAGAGAATAAAGGACCTTGTCATGGAATGTAAGAAACTCATTGATCACAGTTCCTAGACCTATGAGCAACTCACTGAGAATCCAGAACTGAAGGCACTGGAGTCATAGCTCCAAGAGGCGAAGTCTCAAGTAGAAACGATACAGGCATAGTTGAAGCCCCTGTCAGTTTTGGAAAGAATGAAGTGATCCCAGGAGCAGTGCACTGCCCAACAACAGGTCCACACTATCTAGAGCAAATTCATGGAAGTGACTCAGAGGCTCCAACCTGTATAGGATAAGGCTTACCAATTTTTCATAGAGATCGAAGGCTAAGGAGAGGAACTGGAGAAACTCCTCACTACAACTGAACAATGCCTAGAGGGACCTGTCAACGAAGCAGTCATACAAGAGTTCACTAAACAAGAGGTTGTGTCACAACAACAAGTCAAATAATCTTGAGCCATGCTCGAGGATTTTGAAGCAGAACTAGTCAAATCAGAGTGACTCGGGACGAGTCACAGGTGAGTGTTGGGGGCATGTTGGCCCTTGACCAAGTTTCGAGGATTCTTGGTCATGTTTGACCTGATTTTAGGACTTTGAAAGGTTGTCGAAGACGAAGCAGAGATCGCAGGATCTTGGCCACTTTGAGGGCTCTTTTTGGGATTTGGGATTATGTAACGGGTATGGGAATTTCGGCCCATGGGTTTACCCATGCTTAGGCCTATTTTGTAATGTATAAATAGAAGGTTAGGCAATGTAAGAAGAGGCAGTTGCAAGTTGGCTAAGTGTTAGATTTGGATCTATGTGATCAAGAGTTGTAAGTGCTTTGGTGCATACTATGTGATACTTGCAGAGCTAAGTGCAAGTCATTGTAAGAGACTGTGGAAGGTTGCGTGCTTAGATCTACTCAGGGAAGGAGGATCTAGCGAGATGTGCAGATCTCTTGTCCTCTACGAAGTAGGTTTTTTTAGGCTCTGTGCATGTGACTAATTGAAGAAGATAATAAAGAAGAGAAGAGTTGGTGTACGTAGCCCCAGGGTGGGGGTGAACCACGTACACGTTGTGTTGCTCTACTTTGTGCGATGTATTGATGTGTTTATATGTTAATGTGATTATTTCTTTAATATAGATGAATGATCTGTTGATACTTAGTGCTTAATAATATGGATGGATGTTAGATCCGACTTATATACATGTGCTTAATGCTTGAATCTACTAGATCTGATCTATTTTTTCATGCTAAGTGCTGCTAGATGCTAGATTTGGTTGAATACTGCAATGCTTTGTAATTAGGGTTTAACTGCACTGTAACTAAGACTGGATATTGGTGAATGTTAACTGTTGAGTGCTTTGTTAAGTGTTAGAATCAAAGATCTGTGTCCCAGCTAAAGTTGCAAACATTTGAGTCCTGCAACTACCCCTACCTCTACCTCGGGTGAGACTTCCTCTGCTTCGCAGGTGTTGCCGAAAGGGCCAGTAGTTAGGGTTTTGTTGGTGCGTTGTTGTAGCGTTGAACCTTGGGTCTGCCTGATGAAGGAGCATCTCTCCACGTCGTCCAACCAGCCAGCCAGCCACGTCAAGCGCACGCATTCAAAGATGAAGAGAGGCGCTGCCCTCATTTTGATTTAAACTTGAATGTAATTAAATGTTTAAGTTGTTGAGCTCTGAAGTCGTGCCTTTGTGCAGGCTATAGATAAGATAGGCCTTTAATGTTTGCAAGGCTGAGATCTAGATCCGGATTGCGGACTAGATAGCCCATTCAATGTAATTGAATAGGGTAGGTAGGTTGGAGGGAAGAGATCGAAGAGCCCCCTCATGTAAAAGATCAATTTCGATCTCATTTTAAAAGAAGATTTGGTTGAGAGAGAGAATAGAAGAGATTCTGCGAGTAGAGAACAGAAGAGAAGAGCCAAGACCTTGTTACAGACCGTGCTCAGGAACACCATGTATAAACAGGCATTTTCCATTCAATACAAATAGCAGTTTTTCCTGCATGATTCTGTGTTGAATGAATGTCTTTGTGTGTTCTTCATATGTTGTAGATGTATGTTAGGTATGCATTTGCAGGAGTTGTTTTGATTTCAGTCTTAAGAAGTTCTTTGGGGTTTCATGCCAGGAGAGCGTAACAGAGTATTGCGGTCTCTGAATACCAGTGCACTAAAGCACTTCTGAATTTTGGGGGTTCGGACAAAGACGTGCTGCGGCACAAGAACTGAAATCAACAATTCGAAGAAGGCCATGAGGTTGTTGAACACCTCAGGAGGCAAGGCTATGTAGAAGAGACACAGTTGCATACAGAAGCTTTGAGGAGTTTTGTGAAGCTCTGTCAGGCGGGCATTGAGTAGGTGTCGGAGAGCACAGAGAAAAGAACTCTTTGAGTTCTATAATTGAAGAAAGAGTCCACTGAAGGATCTTCACAGGGTTGTTGAACACCCTGAGCACTCAGCAAGAGGATGCTTGAGCAGAAAGATAGCCAGGTGGGCATCTGAATTCTCCATCTAAGGGAGAAAGGAAAAAGGACAAGTTTCCTTGGGAGGTCGAAGCTATAGGAAAGCTCAAGGAGGATAGCACCCTTGTGTGCATGTGAATACTCTACAGAGGCACAGGAGTTGAAGAATCCTTCGAGGGTTCGAAAAGAAGGATAAGCTCAGGAGGGCAAGTGCTTTTACACACACAGTCGTAGCTGCAAGGAGTGCAGAAGCTACAAAACTCCTTGACGAGTTCAGAGTACCCAAAGCTCAAGAGGGACAGCGTTTTCATGCACATGGTGAAGCTCAAAGTCGAGAGTTCGCAGAGAAGAAAGAAGGCAAAGGTTGAGACCTTTGGAATACTTGGAATTCTTCCAAGTTTAGGGAGAAGAGCAGAGACGAAAGTCTCGAAAGGCATCAAGAGTCTCTAGGACAGGAGATCGGAAATCTCCATAGCTAAAACCCCAAAACAGATCCGAGTCGTCCATCTGTTGGGACACGTGGTGGAGATCGGGAGTTCGTCAGCATTTCACAAGTCGGGACTTCGGGGATGGAAAGGACATGATGCCAGATCATATCGGCATTTGATTTCGCGAAATCACGAAATTATGGAGGACCGTCCATCATAGGAGGACGCATGCTGAAAATCTAAGAGCTTAGGAAAAGTCCCGAAAGGAAAACCATTTTGGGAAATCGGGGTTCGGCATTTCGTGAATCCTGAAGACAGGAGATACACGCATTTCGGGAACTGAAGTTATGAAATCGTGAAAAGGAGAAAAGTTCCATTGTGGGCCTAGCTGACGTCACATCGAAGAATCGAGATATCAGGATTCGGAGGATCGGGGATCCCATGGACAAGAGTTCCATGCATTTCGGTATTCAAAAGCCCAAAAACGCGAAAGGAGGGGAAGGCCAAGAAAACAGCCATTTCGGTGTTTCGTGTGTCGACATTTCGGGAGTCGAGAGATCATGAGGTCAGTCTTTCGAATAAGGAAATCCTGAAAGAGATAAGGCTGCGATCTTATGAGGACTGGTCACATGGACCAGGAGATAGCCCTGGGGGCTAAAGGCTATTAAAGTGTTTCAGCGTTTCAGCGATTCGGTGATCGGAAAAATCAAGAGGACAGAGAACTCTTGACATCGGGATTCAGGAAGTCTCGAAAACTGGAATTTTGTCGAGGAAAATTCATGGTCATGTGCAGAAGACTGTGAGGGAAAGAGAAGGACCTTGACATCGGGAAATTGGAGATTCCAACAGGGGATGGAAAGAGCCGCTTCGGCTCAGGGAGATAGAAAGAACGATCCTTAAGACCGGGAGGTCGCGCAGAGACTCTGTCGAGGTAGAGGGGGAGTCTGCATCACTGCCCCTGTGCCAACACTAAGGTATCCTATATAGCTACTAAATTCACCGCCAACTAGATATAGTAAGCAAGTTATGGATTAGGTGGTTATTCAAGGTAAATTTCATATTTGGGTTTGATGTTCTTTAAGTCTGATGTAAGGGGGGCTATCAAGTTATTATTCAATGCAAAATAATTCCCAAACAAAAAAAATCTAAAAAATACCAATGTTTGTTACAAAACTTGTGAAAAATATGGAAATTTACAACACTAAATAAGTTATAACAACAATACACTTTGTCCCTTTAAACAAGATGCAAACTAGTAGAAATTAAGGCTAATACAATTGATAGATTTAGGGTTTGATTCACTTGTAAAATATGAAATTTAACATGTATATAACAACCAATGAAGACAATATGTCTAGCCCTAAAGATTCAGCAATATGAAGTAACAAGCCTATTTCATGCCATAATTGTGATTTTTAGGTTAAGTACATGGAAAAAAACAATATATATAAGGTATAATATGGCTAGAAATTATACAAGTTGTCACAAAACCCTAAATTTACCCCAAAACATAATATAAAAAGGTATAATTTTGGAATTAAGATTGACTAGATGGGAGAAGACTATTACCTACTATTTTTGGGGGGCATATGGGGTCAACTAAGGACTCCCTTGAGAGGATGTAGTTGTATCTAGGTTTGTCGACTACCAACCCTAGAAGATCCACCTATTACTTTACATACTTCAAGATGGTTCAAGGGAAGATACTCCACTAGTTGTCTTCCAAGAGATATGAAGAAGGGACTTGTTCAATAAAGACACCAAGAGAGCGCACCACCACCACTAGAGAAGTACAACTACACTTAAAAATCATCCATAAACAATCATTTAATAGATTAAGTGATACCACTTACTCAAGAAATCAATGCATCTTCAAAACCCTCACCAAGAGCATCCAAGAAATTTGAAAAGCAATTCACAAGACATCTCCTCAAGAATTTTTGCTAGTTATCCATTTGTAGCAAATATAGAAGAAGAAAAGTAGACAAGTAATTGTTCTCCACAAGTTCTAGCAAGATTCACAAATGAGAAGTGATTTTCTATTTATATGAGAGATCTAACATCATTCTCATTAAAATAACAATACTTTCCTAGCATAAGCCCTAAGAAAATATAAAAATGGATTTATCTCTTTACAAACCTTAGAGATAAGGTCACAATACAAAATATCAAATTCACAGTTTTCCAAGTTTAGGTATGGGAGGGTTACCGTTAGTCCCTATTACATGTACCAATACCCAAGAGGAGAATTATTTCCCAAAAAATCCATCAAGGAGCATGTGTGGCAATAGATGGTATAGTCTGGGGTTTGACTTCATGAGTGGCATGCATAGTCATGTGAGGTTATGTAATATATTCATCCACATGAGCACTTTTGTAATGAGGGACTACTTATGCAATGAATTTCCTTTTCCTTGACATTGTGTCTTTACAAACCCATTTTTTCCTTTTTCTTTATTCATTTAACCTTTTATGTTTTTTTACTTTTGTTTTACTTCATTTAGTCTTTTTAGATATGCATTCATTGCATAGGACTTGGGGTGATGGCCTCATAGCAAGGAGGCATCTCTCATGCTAATTTGTTTCCTTTGGTTTTTTGACATTTATTTTATTTGCTTTGCTTTACATTTTGATTTTAACATCTTTCTCTTTTCCTTTCTTTTTTTTCTTAAGTTGCATCAACCTCGAGCATTCAAGCTCCTTCTCATGGAATTATGAAGCATGAACCTATATGTGTGACATATTACTACCAACTCAAAAACAAGGACAATGAATATTGGGAAATATGGGGCATGTTATGTATGGATCAGGATATGGACACACTACCCCTATAAAATCACCTTAGTAGTAAAAATCTACCCAAGAGTAACAACACTTATCTAGGAGGTCATGATGACCACCAAGGTGAAACAAGGAAAAAGGCACAAATTTAGAGCATCATGATTCAGTATTTGACTCAATCGATGATCACTACTTTCATGACAATTACATAAGGAATTAACACTTAATATGAAGTANAAATTAAGGCTAATACAATTGATAGATTTAGGGTTTGATTCACTTGTAAAATATGAAATTTAACATGTATATAACAACCAATGAAGACAATATGTCTAGCCCTAAAGATTCAGCAATATGAAGTAACAAGCCTATTTCATGCCATAATTGTGATTTTTAGGTTAAGTACATGGAAAAAAACAATATATATAAGGTATAATATGGCTAGAAATTATACAAGTTGTCACAAAACCCTAAATTTACCCCAAAACATAATATAAAAAGGTATAATTTTGGAATTAAGATTGACTAGATGGGAGAAGACTATTACCTACTATTTTTGGGGGGCATATGGGGTCAACTAAGGACTCCCTTGAGAGGATGTAGTTGTATCTAGGTTTGTCGACTACCAACCCTAGAAGATCCACCTATTACTTTACATACTTCAAGATGGTTCAAGGGAAGATACTCCACTAGTTGTCTTCCAAGAGATATGAAGAAGGGACTTGTTCAATAAAGACACCAAGAGAGCGCACCACCACCACTAGAGAAGTACAACTACACTTAAAAATCATCCATAAACAATCATTTAATAGATTAAGTGATACCACTTACTCAAGAAATCAATGCATCTTCAAAACCCTCACCAAGAGCATCCAAGAAATTTGAAAAGCAATTCACAAGACATCTCCTCAAGAATTTTTGCTAGTTATCCATTTGTAGCAAATATAGAAGAAGAAAAGTAGACAAGTAATTGTTCTCCACAAGTTCTAGCAAGATTCACAAATGAGAAGTGATTTTCTATTTATATGAGAGATCTAACATCATTCTCATTAAAATAACAATACTTTCCTAGCATAAGCCCTAAGAAAATATAAAAATGGATTTATCTCTTTACAAACCTTAGAGATAAGGTCACAATACAAAATATCAAATTCACAGTTTTCCAAGTTTAGGTATGGGAGGGTTACCGTTAGTCCCTATTACATGTACCAATACCCAAGAGGAGAATTATTTCCCAAAAAATCCATCAAGGAGCATGTGTGGCAATAGATGGTATAGTCTGGGGTTTGACTTCATGAGTGGCATGCATAGTCATGTGAGGTTATGTAATATATTCATCCACATGAGCACTTTTGTAATGAGGGACTACTTATGCAATGAATTTCCTTTTCCTTGACATTGTGTCTTTACAAACCCATTTTTTCCTTTTTCTTTATTCATTTAACCTTTTATGTTTTTTTACTTTTGTTTTACTTCATTTAGTCTTTTTAGATATGCATTCATTGCATAGGACTTGGGGTGATGGCCTCATAGCAAGGAGGCATCTCTCATGCTAATTTGTTTCCTTTGGTTTTTTGACATTTATTTTATTTGCTTTGCTTTACATTTTGATTTTAACATCTTTCTCTTTTCCTTTCTTTTTTTTCTTAAGTTGCATCAACCTCGAGCATTCAAGCTCCTTCTCATGGAATTATGAAGCATGAACCTATATGTGTGACATATTACTACCAACTCAAAAACAAGGACAATGAATATTGGGAAATATGGGGCATGTTATGTATGGATCAGGATATGGACACACTACCCCTATAAAATCACCTTAGTAGTAAAAATCTACCCAAGAGTAACAACACTTATCTAGGAGGTCATGATGACCACCAAGGTGAAACAAGGAAAAAGGCACAAATTTAGAGCATCATGATTCAGTATTTGACTCAATCGATGATCACTACTTTCATGACAATTACATAAGGAATTAACACTTAATATGAAGTACTGAAACAAGTTACCTCCTATATGTCAAGTATGGTAGTCATCAAATGAGGGTGAGTTGAGAAAAAACATGGGAAGCATCATCAATCATTTGTCTATGGAGAATCATGGATCTCATATGTGGGGTTGCTTTTTGTGATATGGATCATAGGAGGAAAAAAATATCCTCTAGTTTCCCCTAGATCTGAGGGGGTGATAAGCATGAACCCACATGCTACGAGGGTGACCCTAGACTATTGGAGGGGAAAATACAGTGAGATCATCGTACAAATTTTTGGAGGGTTGGATTTGATTATGATTACCATGATCATATTTTATTTTCACGAGGGATTGTGGATGTGAGAAAATTGTCTATGAAAGAGTAGATAATAATAGAGAGCGTTATTGACATCATCATTTTCATTAGTGTGTTCATCATTCCTAGATCATCATCATCATCATTGTCATCATTTTCATAACATGTACCACAAAACCATATATAAATAAATATATTATATAAATAAATATATTATATCAAATATATATATATATATATATATATATATATATAGAGAGAGAGAGAGAGAGAGAGAGAGAGAGAGAGAGAGAGACCCTTCCTCGAGGAGGGACAAGCGACACTATTCACCTCTCAAATGACCAGATCATCTCCTTTTCAACTGGAATTGGAAGTGAGACAAACAATTTATGTGAGCTAATGGCTCTTCATCTCACTCTTCATCTAGCACATGAAAAAGACTTGAATCATATATATATATATATATGGAGATTCTGTGTTGGTCCCAAATTGGATGAAAGGAGTTTTTACGTTGTACAATCACACTCTTCTCCCTTTATTTTAGGATATTAAACTCATAATGAATGACTTCTCTCACATAACATTTGATCATGTGTATAGGAACAAAAACCAAGAAGCATACAACCTCTCAAAGGATGGATTACAATTGGACCGAGGCTTATATAAAATCATGGAAAAGTCTCAAGATAGTCTCTTAGAATATCTTCATGACTCATGGCTCCATTAATGAATAGTTGTAAATGCTTAATTATAGTTTGTTGATATGACAATGCCTTTTGAAGGTTGAAAATTTTAGAACTCCTCTTTGTTATGTATATTTTGAACTCTCATACAAGGTACTCAACTGATTATTTTTGTAACTATAGTCATTTTTGGGAAGTTTTTGGTAGTTCATATGGACTGATAGTTGGGATGAAATCCAATGGATTTTACAGATGCAACTTTGTTCCTTTTGCAGAAATAAAATTACTAGATTTTTTCCTTGGAAAAAAATAACAAATATTACTCCCCACTACATATATAATATAAAACCCCTAACTCAATATATAAGTCACATATATGTCCAGTCCAACACAACCCACGACCAACCCCATTTGTTGTTAAATAATGGATACTCCTACACATGCATAGCCTAAGCCAAGCCCTAATCTAAAGATCTCGACCCCGCCTACTACCTTGAGAGGAGACAAACCACCATCACACAACGCCACCTTCTATGAGGGTGATAAGAAGGAAACCTGTGACTAGTGAGAAGAGACAAGGAAACCCTTGATCATAGGGGACTACCAGTGCATGATCTCAACATATCAAGGAACCATAATCGCATCTAAACTGGTGAGTTTTAACCCTTCTTGAGTGAATATGGAGTAAATTGAAGAAATATTTGAACCCTTCTTCTAGCATTCAAATAGGAAATTACATTGATTAATAAGAATTCAATAGAAGACTCACAACTTTATTGTGCCAAACTTTTTTGACAATATGAAGAGTTAGGGACCTTTGAAGTTGATACATGTCGATATAAATGTTGTTTGAGACACTAAAACAAATTTATAGGATTATGGCATTTTACTACTAAATCATAAGAAAAAATATATGTAGAGAAGGTTCATATGTGAGTAGTATATAAACATAACTTATTATATCAACCCTCCTATTGAGAAATGATGATCAGTTTAGGTTTTACATGGAAAATTTGAACCAAATGTATTTTGAGTCTATGGTTATGGGTATATCGATGCACTTGTCTATTGTCATAATCTCTTTGACTCCATTTTGTTGAGTAGTGCTTTATTTTCCACAACCTTTCTAATAGGGTTTGTTGGTCCACTTGGTTATTTTAACAAATATTGATTACACCAGGATTAACATGTGGAGGATGTTTTAACCCTTCTTGTATTTGAACCCATCTTGGATGAATAAATCAAAGAAGTATTTTGGAGGATAACTAGTTGGTTTATAAAGACCTTAACATGGTGGAGTCTTAGGATGATAAGGGTGGAATTCTTCCTCGCCCATGAGAGCCCTAGGAAGTAGAAGGCTTAGGTTTATTAGCAATCTAATTTAGACCCTTCTACATGATTATGCAATTGTAGAATTCCCAGTTAACAAAAGGTGTTGGGCATTTGTGACTAATTTTTTTAAAACTTTGCACAATGTTGCTTCAACAAGGTCCTCCCCATACATTTTTGCAAGTTATGTCCAATAGACTAGAACATCTTACAACTCTTCACCGAGACGCTCTTATTTGTGGCACTTGCATCTAGAAGATCATTTGCAACTTCACCTTTAGACTGAAGATAATTCTACACCTCTCTTTGGATGTTGTTGTCACTTAACATATTTATCTTAATTCCATATCTATTAAGAATGAAAAAAAAGCTCTTGATGCTTATAATATTTGGTGTTAAATTTGATCTATGTAAATTATTATTATATATATATATATACATAGATAGATAGATAGATAGATAGATAGATATATAAAGCGAATCAAACTAGGTAGTTTTCAAAAATGTCATTTCTATAATTTCACATGGTGGAAATGAAAGTGCCAAGATCCTTATTATTTTCATTCCCACCCCGATGATGAAGCACTTTCATTGCCAAGGTCCTTATGAAGCATCTTCATTTTATTTTCTCAAATTTATGGAGATGAGAATTCCTTGAAAATACTTGGAATAAACATCACCAATAGGAGTGATTTTTTGTATGGCATGATTGGATTCTTATTCATACATAGAAAAATTAGGAAGATAGGAAACCACATGCTAATACTGTCATCTTTATTAAGGAATTCTCCTTTAGTTACATCCTACCATTGTGCAATCTATCAAATCTAAGTTACTTCAATATAGAAGTGTGACATAGGAGAATATTTGATCATGCTAAACTTGGTGTACAACACTAATAAAATGCATGTGATGATATAGTCTTGAAAATCAACTCGAACTAAGAGAAGATCACTTGACCACTATAAACGCTATATTTTAGGACTTATTTCACACCATGTCACCCATACATTTCTCTTATATATTGTGCAACATTCTTCTATTCTCTAAACTCCCAATATTTGAAGAAATCCCAAAATTGCTATGGTTTTCAACCCATAACTTTTAATGGCCATAACATTTTCATCCAAAGTTGAAAGTATGTGATATAAACCTAGGTTTTGGGGTCCTATAAAATATCTATGAAGTAATTTAGCCAAAGTTTGATTATGGAAACCCTAAAGAAAAATACAATATTTTTGAACACCTTTATCCCTTTAAAGGATGCTTTATCAAAGTTGCACTAAGAGAGAGAGGAGTTCCCTCGTTGCTACAACTATTCTTCTAAGTTTTTCCTTCATCTTTATACTTCTAATTTATCAAAAAAATTACTTTGTACCAATGCATAAGTTATTCTCATCTATAAGCATATCCTAAGCTTTAGTGATAGTGGTAGAATCGGTGGCCATAAGCTATTGTAGATGTACCTCTATAAAATTCTTGTAGCAATTACTTGGATGAGAACTAATATGTTTTAGCTTAAGGCATGTTATTAAAGAGGACCCAATGTACTTTCCTAGGGTGAAAGGATGTCATAATAAATTAAGTGAAGTTACTACTTTGAGAAATCTAGTCCATGCCATGCTTTTAAGCATTATGAGGTGTAGGAGCTTGAGATATTATAGGCACTATAGGATCAACCATAGTTTTCTCTTTATTGAGTATAGGTGTAACTATCATCTCAACTTCTCAAACTAGAGGAAGGTTAACATAATTAACTAAAGGAGTTGTATATAAAAGAAGAATAGTAGATACACTCATTGGGGCACTAGATAAGTTTATTAAAGGAGAAGCATCTTTGGATGAAATTATAATAGTTAAAATGAAAGTAGGTAGTGACACATGTAGTCAGATGCAAAATGGACTAAGGACATAAGGAGTGGGAAGTGAGACTTACACATATAGGATGGTCATAACTCTACCATTTTGAACTAGAGAAATAGGTAGAGTAAGTTAAAAAAATCACATAGGAAACAACATTTAGACCCAAACCACAACCAACTAGGCAACCATGAACATAATAAGAACCTACTTGACATTGTATAATCAAGGGAAGATCATATATTTCTCAAAATTAGTGGTCATCTATAAGGGTACATGGGTAAAAAGAAAAATTCCCTAACCAAGATGGGACAAACAATAGAGGCTCCCTTCTCTTCTATTACCCCCTAGTTACTTTCCCCACAAAGTGAGATTATTCAACAAGACTAATAAAAGTAGGATGTATAAGTATAGCCTCAAAGTAAAGAGGAGGAGAAGGAAAAGCATAAAATATCTCCACAAACAAAACTCTTAAAAATGTAGATATTCAAATCTAAGAGGGTGATATTAGTATTGGTGTCTATTCAATTCTCAATAAAAGATTAAGATCTTGTAGGATGACTAAGCACTACAAGATTCCTAGTAAGAATTTGAGAAAGCGCAATAATAGGTTTGGTGAAATTAGAAGCTATGCCAACTATACTAGAAGGTGGAGTGATAGTTGAATGGATAGCTAAAGTAGTTGAGGCTCGTGGTAGTTATGGGTTAGATTCAAGAGAAAGAAATACTAGTAGTCACTTTCATTTATGTCATCACATTGAAATTTGGACCCCCAAAAGGACAACTTTCAACTAGTATTAAGGTGACCTAACCATGACAACTCTCAACTAGTATTGAGGTGATCTGATTAGAAAAACACTTAGTTAGCATGGATCACATGGACTTCTACCACATAAAGACTAGAAATAAATATCTAATATCACTGACCATATGTGTTTCAATGAAATAATAGGTTTGTTGATGAACACAGTCCATCTCTTCACTCAACATATCTTTACTCAAAGTATCTATTGAAATGTAAGATTTACCAATTTCATTATCTAGTCTAAACATGTTGTATTACCTCCCAAACATACATTGTATATCTCATTACACTGTCTCTCTATAAATATGGGAATTAATTACAAAATAGGGGTGTGTTCACACCCAACAAAGTAAATAGATTACAACATCAAAGAATGAGTCACTTTAATTACAAAATTGTGCCTTGGTTGCAAAAGAAACTAGTACATCACTTTCCTTGCATCTTTCAAAGACATCGTAAGTGTGAGGGATGTGCACATGGAAATAAACATATGGAAGTATTTTATGTCGGAAAATTCCCAAGGTTAAGGGCACAATTACTTCTATTTGACACTAACATTATAGAACCCATGTAACAACCTTTATTGAATAAAGATTCAAGGTATATACCTTTAATGATGATTTTAGTATAAAAGTGTGGGTTTATTTTTTTAAGCATAAGAATTTTTCTACAAGTTTAGGGATTTCAAGGATATGGATAAAGTTGGGCAATGTTTGGGTCTCCCTTGACAAAATCTTTTTTTTTTTACTACCAAGGAATTTTTATCCATTTACATGGATAAAGTAATAATATGACCATTTTTTCTCTAAAACAAAATGTAAAATGTGCTTCATGTTTTGACCACTTAAATGTTGAATCATTGTTAATATTAAAACATGGATAAGCAAGGACAACCAAATAGATATTTGTCATATATTGATTTAGATAGAAATGGTAGTTTTGAAGGAAAAAAGGAAGGGGAAACGTCAAGTAAGACATCAAGAATCACTAGAGGTGGTAATTCCACACGAGACTTTTAAACATATGGATTTGTTTCTTAGTGAAAGAGGAGCATGCTCTTATGAAAACGAGATTGATGGAGACGAGGTGGCATTGGGATACAAGCATTATGTGAAAATTTAGGAATCAAACCCACTTCCTAAGTTGGACACCAATTTTTGTATTGATGGGAACATATCAAATTGCACCAACTAGTTTACATGGGATGGGGTGTTTTTCTATGGATGGTATAAATATTCCATACAATAGCATAATTGCATTGATGGACTATGTTGACCCAATGTACAATTATAAATGTTAGATATGGAATGTTAGCTTTTATAGCTTGGGAGGTACTCCACATGTTTTGTCTTGTATGTGGAAGTGGCCTCGTATTTACACTACTAGGCACTTCACTTTGTAATAGGCTTTTATAAAGTTGTAATAAAATGACTCTTTTATTTAAAGTGACTTTTTGTAAAGTAATCTTCTAATATTAAAGTGACTTTATTTCATAAAGTGCACTTATGTAATAAAGTGAAATTGTAATTTAGTATTTTAAATGATTCATTTTTGTGGGAATGAATCATGTCCCTTGATCTTGTAAAGGCAAGATTAGGTATTGGCAATTAAATTTAGGGATGGGGAAGGTGAAAAGACATTTAGATGTGAAAAGTCATTTTCAGCTTTAAGAGTGAGCCTAGGGCAGTGTGCAAGACATGTTTTCAAAAGAATTTTCTGAGTTAGCTTGAAGAGGAGATTTGGGGCAGCAAATTGGGCACTTTTCCCAAGAGAAAGTGGGCACAAATCCCAAGGCAGTTTACTATGAGGAAGTGTTGTATCTTACAGCTAATAAATAGGTCGTACTATATGGATCCGTACAGTATGTACAGTAGAGAGGAGGGTGCGGATTTCAAGGCAGCATTGCTACACGCAAATCAAGGCATTTTTCTAGTATTTTTCTGTTGTTGGGGCGATTTCTGGTGCAAACTGTACAGTTCTGGTGTGGCATGATTTCCAAGGTGTCATTAAGTTGGACCGTACAGGTCGTACAACCTATTTGGCACGTTTTCCAAGACAAGATTGTGGGGGTGTTTTTGGGTGCCTGTAAGTGGTTTTCTCTTGCTAGAAATTGTATTTCTGTTGTTTATATTTAATCTCTTGAAGTTGAATAAAATATCAATCGTTGGGTTTCCCCGCACTGGTGTTTTCCCTGGCTAGTTGACTAAATTTCTGAGTGTGCAAATGTGTTTGTGATTAGTTCATTGTGTTTTTCCGCTGCAAGTTGCTTAGCTATGTGTCTTTTTGGTTATGATATTTTATGAATGTGGATTTAATACATCTTAGAGTTCATTTAAGACATTTATCAAAGTTTGCTAAGTGTATGACATAATTTATATGAGCTGATTTTGTCATTAAATTTCTACATGGTATCAAAGCTTGGGCTCTGAGTACAATGAGCAGTGTTATTTTTGGCAGGGATAAAGGGGAAAACGTGGTTATTTGTTTTCCATAGGACAAAGATGGTTGCATGTATCAGATTTGAAGATCGATTGGAAGGCATTTCCAACTATTTGCAGTGGAAGGTAGGGATGACTATTATTCACGGGGAGAACAAATTGTGGAACTTTGTCAGCACTGTGGTTATTATTCCCATTGTTGATCATGTTGCCTTGGACATACATGAGGTTAAGGAGGCCAAAGCACAGAGGATCATTCTGGATGGAGTAGGACCCACTTATCCCACACTTGGTTGAGAAGAATACAACCAAAGATATGTGTGATGCATTGAAAAATTTATATGAGGCTAAGATTGAAAACCAAAAGATGGCCATGAAGGATAAACTGCATGACACAAAGATGGCTAAGGGTGAGGGTGTTGCATCTTATCTTACTCGGACAACTTAGGTTAAGGACAAGTTGGTTGCAGTAGGGGAGGTCATCTCAGAACCAAAGTCATGAAGGATAGCCTTGAAAGGATTCACAAAGGAATGGGATGTCTTCGTGAAGTGCGTGGTGGGTCGGGAGAATTTTCCAAATTGGAGTAGATTGTGAGACGACTTCACTCAGGAGGAGATCCGGATGGGATATCAAAGTAGTGGATAGAAGGAAGACAGAGTTGATGACGATGTTTCTCTTGCAACAAAGGGAAAGGGAAAGAAGAAAGGGAGTTCCAGAAGGGACTTGAGTAAAGTTAGATGTTATTGTTGCAACTAGTTGGGGCACCTTGCTTCTTAGTGTCTTGAGAAGAAGAAGATGATGAAGGAATAGGAGGGGCCTAATATAGCAGCTATGGAGGAATTTTCAGCCAAGTATGATATGGAATTCTCTTTGGTCACTCTAGTATCCAGTGTTGGTAATGTTGGAGCCTCTTGTCACATGACAAGAATATGGCGTATATTCCTCAGTATCATAGAGACAGGTCTTGGTCGGTTGGTGGAGAGTGAAGGAGGTATGGAACGAGTTGTATGTGGAGTTGGAAGGATTAGATTCTGACTCGAGTATGGAGGACTCTTGGAGGTTGATGGAGTTTTGTTTGTCCCGGGGTTGAGGGTTAACATACTCTTGATCTCATCGTTGGAAGATGTTGGATATTCTACATTGTTCAAGATGGGACATGTATTTATCTACAGGGAGGGAGTGGATCCGGTAGAACCACAACTAATTGGTGATCAAATGGATAGGTTGTACATGATGCAAGGACAACCTACAGGTTATGATTCAGAGTCAGATGAGGAGCAAGAGGCTCTTGAGACTGCAGTGGTACCAAGGGTTCAGTTTTTCATTCTGAGGGAAGAGAGGGAGTCTCTTCAGAGCACCAGCAGGAGGCTCAGCTGGTGTGAGTGAACAAAAGCTCAGAGTGGGAGGATGGACTCTCCGAGAAGCTCAGGGATTAGGGTAGTTTTCAAGAGGATGTCTTCATATTCGAGTTCTGTGAAGGTCTTGAGGTTGGCTCCAGGTTCAGAGGAAGCTCCTACTATGAACAATGTGATGGGACCAAATGATAGTGATGGCAACGAGTACATCCCTCTCTAAGAGGGAGTGTTAGCTTTTATAACTCAGGAGGTACTCCGCATGTTTTGACTTCTATGCGGAAGTGACCTTGTATTTACACTACTAGGCACTTGACTTTGAAATAGGATTTTATAAAGTTGTAATAAAGTGGTTGTTTTATTTAAAGTGACTTTTTGTAAAGTAATCTTCTAATATTAAAGTGACTTTATTTCATAAAGTGCACTTATGTAATAAAGTGAAATTGTACTTTAACATTTTAAGTGATTCATTTAGGTGGGAATGAATCATGTCCCTTGATCTTGTAAAGGCAAGATTAGATCTTGGCCATGAGA
>ML797532.1:130615-145048 GCA_009831015.1 Picea engelmannii
TTTTCCAGGACATAAGATTGTGGGGGTGTTTTTAGGTGCCTGTAAGTAGTTCTCTTGCTGGAAATTGTATTTTTGTTGTTGATATTTAATCTTCTAAAGCTCAATAAAATATCTCTCGTTGGGTTTCCTCACACTGGGGTTTTCGCTGGTTGGTTGCCTAAATTTTTTAGTGTGCAAATGTGTTTGTGACTGTTGTTCATTGTGTTTTCCCGTTGCAAGTTGCTTAGCCTATGTGTATTTATGCTTATGATATTTTTTGAAAGTGGGCTTAATACATCTCAGAGTTCATTTAAAACAGTTATCAAAGTTTGCTAAGTGTATGACAAAATTTATGAGTTGATTTTGTCATTAAATTTCTACATGGAAGACCAAGTAAGTATCTATTAAGTATGTGGAGATATGGAATTTGTGCAAATTATACCAAAATTAAATAAAACAATAAAAAAAACAATCTATATTTATTGATGGAAGGCCAAAGGCTTTAGGAAATGTTATGGATTTTATAACTTGTTCACATCCTAGAAGCACAACAAGCTACCCAATAGTGTGTTTGAGAGGTGTGATGGAAATAAAGTTGTGGTTTGTCCACTATCATCAATCATAGCCAATTTGATTGGAAAACCAATATAATCGCAAACATGATCTTTGAATGTATGTCCTCCTTTTGATATTTATGTTGATTCATCCCATTTTCTCATTGTTATCATCGACCATAGCCAATTTGATTGGAAAGCCAATATAATTGCAAACATGATCTTAAATGTCCCATGCACCGGTACATTCATCATTGTCAAATATATTAAGTCCACCAATGAAATTCTTAGTAGCCGCATTGAAACCTACTTTCCTATCTCCAACTTGAAGAGAATGTTTGTGGCTAAGTGGACTATAGGTGCCCCACGACATCATTTTAACCCAACCATTCAACCTAAAGAAATGGCTCAATCATCCACTACCACCACTAGGACTCATAACGATCATGATGATGACTTCTTTAATGGTCCTAACCCTTTGAAGTATATTAGAAAATAAGTAAAAGAATGGACATAAAAACTTACAAGTTTGGCATTGAGAGATCATTCTCAAGAAAGCATGGATCAACAAAAATACTCAAGTGACTTCTCCAAATGCTCATTTTTTAAAGTTTCAATTTTCTTTTCACAACATTCTCCCTATCACAACAGTGTCTCTCACCCACACTCTATCAATTTTCTTTTCACAACAATTTTTCTCACCCACTAGTGCTTTAAGTAGTGTAACATTCCAAACTATTTTAATTACATTTCTATTGATAAATACAATGCTTAGTTACAAGTTGCATCTCAATTTTTAATCAATATTTCTAAATTTGAAAATAATGCCCCATATCCCAAGTAATAAGACATTTGCACACTTTAACTCCATTCTACTTTAGTGTGTATTGTAAACTCTCTACCATGCTCTATGCAAAATGAGTCAAATGAATGGGACATTTATTCTCTACAATTTGCATATATCATTTTATCAAAAGCATTATATTTGAAGGTCATAATGCCCCAAGGTCAAAAGTAATCCCCACCTTTCAAGTGTAATTATATTTGAAGGTCATCAAATATTTTTTACCCCTCACAAATTACTATTCATGTGTACATAGAAATCAATGTGTATTAGCAACAACATTGTGTTTGCATGTCACAAATTTCCAATAAGTATACTCCTACATCTACTTGCCAAGTATACAAGCTTCTTAGAACCCGAAGGGCTTTGTATTTGTGGCAATCCATGTAACATAGTTAAAAAAATTCAAATGTTCATACATGTCCACCCCCTCCCAGTGTCGTGTATCCTAGGAGTCAGACACTAACCTTAAAAGCTAAGTCACCTTACATGTCCAATCCCCTCCCAGTGTCGCGTATCCTAGGCATCGGACACTAACCTTAAAAGCTAAGTCACCTGACATATCCAATCCCCTCCCAGTGTCGTGTATCCTAGGAGTTGGACACTAACACGACACGTTGAGGACACGTGCCAAACACATTCCCTCAATGGGTCCTAAAAAATAGAACACGTGTCTTGAATAGAAAAGGACCCATGCTCATGTTTTCTCATGCATGTTGCAAGTTTGAAGTGTTTTGGTGTGCAATTGAGAGTTATTTTATCTTACTAATCTTATTTAAAGAGGTCCCTGCCCCCTCCATTTCACTCACCCTCATAATTAATGGTAATATTAAATTCTTAAAATAAAAGTGAAAATTCTCCTTTATATTTCATTTTCATCCTTTTACTTAAATTTTTAACATTACCATTAATTGTTTCAATATGTTTGAGAATGGCTCCAACCTCATTGGACTTCATATGGAGAAACTAGAATTTCAAGTCCAGTCAAAACTCAACAAACTTATGGGTTTTGGGATTTTAAGATTGGTAGGATTGCAATGTTTCCATTGGATTCTATCCAACCTCATTGGACTTCATATGGAGAAACTAGAATTTCAAGTCCAGTCAAAACTCAACAAACTTATGGGTTTTGAGATTTTAAGATTGGTAGGATTGCAATGTTTCCATTGTATTCTATCATGTATGAGGGTATGGAACTAGCATTTAATCAAGGGCACCAAGCCCTTTATGTACCTCGATGTTGGTGGCATTGATGGTTGAACTCTATTGCTATGTTTCCACTAGATTCTATCATGTATGAGGGTATGGAACTAACATTTAATCAAAGACACCAAGCCCTTTATGTACCTCAATGTTGGTGGCATTGATTGTTGAACTCTTTTGTCACAACCCCAATAAAAATGTACCCTTCACTCACGTATAAACTCTTTTGTTGAACTCTTCACGTATAAAGTGACTTAGTGGTGTATGTGCACACCAACCTCCATCTTATTTATAGGCAAAGAGAAGAGTGATTGAAGGGAAAGACAAAGATGTGAGATGTTTTCTTAATGATATGGGTTTGGACAACAGTGTTGAGTTGGCGTTAGCCAACTTGATTCTTAATGAACTAGTGCTAGAGCCAATCACTTTTGATTATGGTGATCCTCTTGAGGGGTCATCCTTCACATCAACAAATGCACGAACTGCATTGGATATAGAGGAGGATGGAGGAAAGAGCAATGGTAGTTGATCTTGATCTTGATGCTTATGACATGGAGGACAACTGACAATCACAACTGATGGTTCTAGTATCTACACTGACTATTTTGTATTTTCCATTAGCATTCTCACCTACAGTATGAGTGACTCTAACTAAGTATCTATCTACATTGTAATACATTTTGATTTTGATGACTGAAAATGAGAATGTTGCAACCTATGGTTCTAATTTCTTGTGTGTTCAGTATCTGCCATTTGATCATCATTGATGTTACAATATATTATATTAAATGTTTTGTATCATGTAAATCTTCTAGTTTCTAACAAAATATGAATCTTTGTGTCTATATTTCATTTTTGTATGTGTAATTTTCATTTTTTTTCATATATATATAAACATGTCCTTGTGTACTGGTATCACATTGCCATGTCCCGTGTCACACTTGTATTTTTGTGTCCTCCATGTCTCGTATCATGGTGTCAGGTGACCTACCTAGCTTAAATGCGATAATTTACATAGCACTCGACAACAAATCTTTGACACCGTGCACTTAACAACAATATTTGACATCTAGTTACGAGTGCATATCCATTCAAATCGTATTTAATGAAAAAAAAACCACCTTCAAATTAAGCTTATTTCACTAATTTACCAATAAAATGATCTTCAATCCAAATATGAGTGCATATCCATTCAAATTGTATTTAATGAAAAACAAACCAGACTCAAATTAAGCTTGTTTCACTAATTTACCAGTAAATTTTTCATCAATCCAAATATGTATATACATAAACTTTCAGATTAAATGTTAATCAAACCCAATATGTATAATACCTTTCCAATGTCATGCACCTCTAGGTGCATTACCCTCATTAATAATATCCAAAATCCTGACATATCCAAACTTGATATCTTCCCTTGCCATATGCATAGATCAGCAATACAAAATGGAGTTCACAAAAAACAAAACCCAAGAGAATTCTGGAAAATAACTAACCCCTAAAAGTATGCCTATCAGGAAAAGCAACAGATCGATCAAAAAGCTCACAACAGTAATCATTCAAAGCGTGTTACCGAAACTTCATTGAACAAGAACAATGCCAGATCATCTAACAAAGGCTATGAAAGCGCATACCCAAAACTTCATTGAACAAAGAGCAGATCCAGATCATCTTACCAGAACCATGAAAATAAACAAACTACAAAAGCCATATGTTTAACAAGATTCATTAACGCAATACTAAACTCCCATGACGATCAGAATTTTCCTCTTGGACATATGGGAAAGTCAGACAAGCTCTCAGTGTCTTGGGAAGCATGCTTGATGTTTGAAGCTCAAAATCAACTAGATATCATCCCACCAAGACTACAAGTCCATATAGATAAACGGTGCTTAATGATTTAAATATGAAGTCTTACTGAGATCTAAATGCATAACAAAAATAAGTAATAACAAATATAAAAATGACCCGAGGTTCTCAAACTCGAGCCCCAAAATGACATGCACAATAGTTAGCAAACTCACCATGCAAAGAAATTACTGTGATCAAATAGTTAAATACCGCGTATGCTCCATAGATTAGTTAGTTGGCAACACGAATTCCCAAAAGTTCCGTATACCTCAAGTTCCCATAGCTTTCTGACAAGATACCTACTAAATTACCCCAATACTGAACCAATAACTCCAATTGCTACAAAATACTGATCCAAACACCCCTTGGAAGAATCCAAAGACCCATACACCTCAACTGTTCTAGGAGCTTTGTGACAAGCTGCTTACCGACTTTGATCCAATGGAGAACTGTTACCGACTTTGATACATTGGCAAACTGATACTATTTTTCTTCTCAAATAGCATTCCAACAAGCCTATTGCTCAGTTTTTCATTTCTTTCAGAGAATATCTGAATTTGATATAGACAAGAACCCATATTCCTTTGTATTTACTATTCCATATGACTTACATTTAAGTTCTGCTACATAATCTAATTTCCTTCCCAGTGAATGTTAATGAAATTAACAAACTTTAACTACTTTTCCAATTGAAGTTGTGGGAAACATACAGAATGCATTCATACCAAAACAATTAATTTATACTAATGCAAACCATATACACATGGTAAAGAATAATGAAGAATCACATGAACGCCTCACATTGTAATTTGCCTGTACAGAGCATATATACATGGCAAAGCACAATGAATCAGATTTTGAATTCAATAATATTCATCCTCACAAAGGATAAAAATCCTACTATGTTCCACAAAATTTCACATTAACATGTGATCCCCGAACCCCTGATAAAACTCATATGGAATCAAATACTATATGACCAAAACAATTTAAAACTCCACTGGTTATTCACAAAGTTGACACATAGGCACGACCAATTGACATATAGTTACCCATTTTTTTATTTCCAGCACCAAGCTGCTCTTGGCATCAAGCTCGTATATGGAATTTGCACCAGAACTCAATAGGACGTTGAGTTGTGTGCAAAAATGTGATCCAGGACTTCGGAGCTCAGGCAACCTCAGCTGCTGCAACTCCCCTACCCCCTCCTCTTCTTCCTCTTTCTCTGCCCCTTCCCCTTACACGCCCACGAAATACTCCACGCCCTCTACCACGGCCACGACCCCAACCAACATACCATCCCCCACCATTGTAGTATCCCCCGCCATTGTATCCCCCGCCATTGTATCCCCCACCACCGTAGTAACCATTATAGCCTTCATCATCATAGGAACCGCCATTTTCTATCATAAGCAAACAAAAATAAACAAATTAATGTTTTGTTGAAGTTGCCTTAGATCCAGCTTCATTAGCGGGCACCTTTGATACAAAACTTTCAAGTTCCAACTTAACAAAGTTTCAGATGAATACCTGATCTTCCCCATACTCTTCCCCAGCCTCTGCCTCTTCCTCTTCCTCTTCCACGACCTCTACCCCTGCCACCTGAGATATAATAGGCGACGGCTTATACAGAAATTAGCATTTGGCTATTGTCATCTTACAATTGAAGCATGATTACAAGTATACTATCTATGTACTAAAAGTTATTGACACACACCTCCTTCAACACCGACCCCTGCTAGCTGTTTGGTTTGTGGAGCCTGATAACTGCAATTGAAGGAAACAAAAGAGATCAGAAAAGACAAGCTAATCACATGATGTACTGACACTGCATGTTAAAACTGATCAAATACAAAATAAAAATTGTATCCAGTTGCATCATTGAAAGAAGCAACAGTTATAACAATTGTACAAACCAGAAAGATAAATTAATTAACGATGAACTTCAATACTAATTGATGTAAATAAGTGCACAGAAACTTGAACATAAATTTGGACGAACAAGAGTGATGAACTTAACACTAATCCATGTAATCAAGTGCATGGCAGCTACAATCTAAATTCTTACCCTGTGGAAGTATCATCAAGCTCCTTCAACGAAAGAGTGATTGTAATCATTGAAACATGACGAGTTGTCTCCAAGCTAGAGTGAAAAAAACAAATCAGTAATCCATTATACAGACCAGTCCAACACGGTTAAAGCAAATGACACAAGCATGATAAATAACATAACACTGAAGTTTATCCCTCGCTATCATAACACTGAAGTATGTGCTCATCATTGAATGCTAGACATGAACACCCTAATTAGTTATAATAACAAAAACAAGCATATTACAGGTGACACTTTCAGTAAATAGGGGGGAAATCTGGAAGGCATTGCCAGCCTCCAGGGAACAAGCTTATGTTGAATGTTATTTCTTTTAATACTCAAAATAGCATAATGAGCATCAAATTCTGAAGCTATCACAACATTACTTACGGCAACAACCCCTCTTCAATTGGCTCCCAAACATCTGTTATGCTTGTTGAGCTGATTTCTGTAATCTGATGAAGACCAGGAACTCTTCGCTGCAATGACAACGCAATTGTGTAGACAACTACTGAAAATACTATAAAATTCGCTTTGAGCTTTTTAAATGAAAATTCAGAAGAGAACCTTTCAAAACTAGAAGCATAAAATTCAGGAAAATTTCCTACAAACATAAAATGCACTTACTTTGATTATTTCAGCAATAGCTACAACCTTACTAATGGCTTGGCCCATTGCTTTCAACACAATTTCCGGAGTCGCCTTGTCCTGAAGATAGAAGAGCAACAAATTTAGTTGGTAAATACAACTGAAAAGTGTTTGCATCTTTTATCTTCAAAACACTGACTATGAATAATAGAGATACATTAGCCAATCAAAAATATCCTGAAAAAATGAATTCTAACTGTCATTTCATTCAATAGCTAAGATTCATTCATATATTTAAATGTGTTAAGAAAAGTGATGGACTGCAAACTGGTTAAACACATTAAGTAAAAGTCATCTATCCAAAAGCAAGCCTTCCCTGGCTAAGACTTTGCAGTGAAAATAATAAGTTCAATTCTGCAGGTCATTTAAGGGGATAGGCATAGCTTCATATTATTTTGTTAAGGAGACCAAGTATAGCAAATGAACAGTACAGAAGAGCAAGCAATTGGGAGTGAAACAAAATATTATCCAAAAAGAATCTATAATGGCACAGCCATTTCAGGACTAAAAGATCCATTCTGTCGTTTTGGAAATGAGAAAAACACAGAAGATGACCACGAAGATAAGAAACTGCAAAATATTGACCAAACCGCACATCAAAGGCAATATACCGATATAAAACTAAACCCGAGGTGACAAAAACACAATGACATACCGATGATTAGTGCAGTGGCGCAGACAAGACTTGCAACAAGATTCATAGTATGAAATAAATCCTCTTATGAATTAGGTCAAGCCAATGTAGAACGCCACCAAATAGAAAAATTTCGGAAGACCCAAGAAACAAAAACCTAAAGTTAATATCAAATAAAGGCCAGCAACTGATTGTAATCCAAACAATTTGATTTCCAGAATAGCTAAATAGAAGATCAAAATTCTGGTTCAAGCTAAAAACCAATTGCAACTTCAAAAGAACGAAAAAAGACAGGAAGATAACACCACAAAACCTAATTGCAATCTAGATAACTATATTTTTTTCATAGATATAATAGTGTTTCAAACTTTGCATCAAATTTCACGGTGCAATAAGAAAACCTAATGCTACTTCAAAAGGAAGAGAAAAGGAAAGAAGAGAATATCAGGGAATAGAATTGTAACATTGCAAAACCTGAATGCAATCTAAATTACCTTTCCATAGAAATAATAGTGTTTTAAACATTTGGACAAAATTCACAGTGGATTAATCCTCTTGAATCTTACACTTTAGATGCCACTTCGGATTCTAAACAGTATAGCTTTGGTACTAAAAAGATAGCCAAATTGCTGTATATATCCAAGAAAAAAAAAGGACTGTGTACAATAGTTGGTGCCATTACAAAAACTGACAAAGTGAGTCTGATCTGCATCTTAATGTCTGACGCCTAACTAGCATTTTCTAATTGGATTCTCATGGTAAACAGTTAGATTAACAAACCAAACTAAACCATCCTACACAATAACCTCCAAAATATGCAAATGGAGCCAAGAATCTCTGGTCTAGGGACCAAGAGGCCAACTGAAGGTCACAAGGTCAAATCTCAAGGATGCCCATATAGGCCCCTACGCCATACAATAACAATATCGGTGAGGTCATATCCACGTAATCCAACCAGTTCACCATGACTGCATTCATATTCTATAAAAAAAAACTAAAAGATAGAAAACACTGATAACAATACATCAAGAAACAACCAATTATTCATCAAAGAAACCTTACACTGATAAAAATACATCAAGAAGCAACCAATTATCCATCAAAGCAACCTTCCTCATAATGCCCACAAAGCCCAGATGGGTATTCATAATTGAGGACCAATTCATCAAGACCACCAGACATGCAGGCAAATCTTTAACCACCCACAATGGAAAAGCCAAAAATAACATGCACTTGAATTACCTGCAAGAGACTAGAGGCATAACTGACATAATTCCTTATCAGCCCCTGAGTTGTCACCCGTATTTCATTCTGATTTATTGCAGTCTCGGCCTTCGGCCTCTCCACCCTCTGGTATCTATCCATGGCGCACCGAAAAGCCCAGCTATGATCTTGATTTCAGACCCACAAAGCACACACCCAAGAGAGAAAACAATATGGAAATTTGGCAACTGGAGACCGTTTCAAGTTTCAAGAGAATTCGGTAGGGTATGGAGGGTATTTGAGGTGTTTGGAGTTACAAGTCTTTTCCTCTTCCCACACAACACACCTGATGACAAGATGGATATTCCACCGGGTGATAATTAATCGCTTCTCAAACCTTCGATTTTGTATATGATAAACCTTCCCGTGAGCTAATTCTCATTATTTTCCAATTTATAAAGGGGCTGTAATGTAATTCTCAGTATTTGAATAGTAATCGCACTACCTAACAACTAGTCTGCATCTACAGCCTTCTAGACATCTTATACCCTTTTGTCTCTTTTTTAATTCTTATATTTTCTTTTCGTAAGGATTTCATTTCTCGAATTTCTCTGCTCAGTACATACCATGCATGAACACAACGGATACTGATTCTATTACTTTACTTGCTTTTAAAATTGGAATAATTTCCTATTAATTTAAATTATTTTAAATTTCTTATCAAGTTAAAAATTATTATTTTAAAAGAAAAAGGCCTGTAATCATTATTTTAAAAGGGAAAGGAGTGTAAGTTTTACAATTGTTTTAAATTTCTTATCAAGTTAAAAATTATTATTTTAAAAGGAAAACGGATGTAATTATTATTTTAAAAGGGAAAGGAGTGTAAGTTTTACAATTGTTTTAAAAAATTGCAAATTAGTTAATTATAATGATAATCTACTTTTAAAATTAAGACTAAGTCAAACACCTTTATCACAATTTATTGTTAATTTTTGAAATAAAATAAAAAAAATCTTTTTCCATACTAAAAATATAATAATCTACTTTTAAAATTAAAATTTAGTCAAATACCTTTATTATAATTTATTATTAATTTTTTAAATAAAATTTTAAAAATCAGTTTTTCATAATAATATATATATATATATATATATATATATATATATATATATATATATATATATATATATATATATTAAAAAATATGTTAACTATTAATTATTTTGAGATTTAAAACTCTTCCAACTTATGTATGTTGAGTTAATTAGATTTTGCCACGAAATGGATTTTGGTGAAATCTCCATTTTATGTTGTTTAAATTACATTTTAGAATATATAAATGGATTCAGCACCATGAAAAACCCTCATGGCACTTGAATTATACAAACTCAATCACTCAAACAAGGACTCAAACAAGGAGTTCCAACTCAATCACTCAAACACGGAGTTCAACTCAACCATTCAAACAGGGAGTTCCAACTCAATCACTCAAATACGGAGTTCCAACAAATTTTAAAAAATGATTTTAGTTTTTTAATTAATTTTGAGTAGTTAATTATGATAAAATTATATATTTTTTAAAAAGAGATAATAATAATAATAATAAGAGATAATCAAAGCCAGACTCTAAATTGGTGTATGAGACCTCCTTGTTTGTGGGACAAGGGACTCTCCTCCGCATAGTGATTTGACTAGTAAAATCTACGGAGGTATACATACCCTTGTTGTGATGGTATTGTTAATTATTTGTGTGTTTATTATCATTGGATCCCTTTCTTAATTTTGGGAATTTGAATCGTATCTCCTCTTTCCCATTTCAATAAGAGGGAATTTGCCTTTGAGGTATAATAGGCATGTTGGCTACACCATTACTCTAAAACACTAATCATTTGCATTGGTTGAAGGAACGAGCATGAATTCCTGGAAGTCCTAATTAAATCTACCCAATGCTCGTATCGCAATGAGTATATCCACTAAAAGAACTTTCAAGTATTTTATTTTGGATATAGAGTCAACTTTGTCTTTAGGCTAGAGGTCACTACAGTATTATGGGCAAAGCAAACTCTTCAATGAAAGATAATATGTTCATAGTCGAAGGGTTGAGTACAACTTTAATCTATGCATTCTAGTTTGATGTGGTTAAGAAGACTTTGCTTAAGTTTACATAAATGCATATGTTTGTGTAGGTGGTAAAACCATATTATTGGTTTTCAAAGCCAAGAAGATGAACGTACCCAAAGATTTGTCTAACGTTGATAGCAATTAAAATCGTATGAACCCAATATTCCAAAGGGAAATTGGGTAATCTAACGCATAGCATAACCATCATTAAAACTTTTATTTTGGGGTAGAGCTAGGCTACCATGGTTTCATGAATAATCTAGCACTATTTACAAACTAAAACTTATTGTGAGCAACTTATGTTTTGCCCATTAAAAATTTGAAATCCAAACTAAAAAATCATCATACATTTAGACAAAATAATTATTAATTTCTCCAAAAAAAAATCCTTAAATCACTGGTATCATGAAGCCACTTAAGAGGGTCATAACCTCCATATGATACCATGGGTGAAAAGAAAGTCCTCCTCTTTGACCCACTGTGGTTAAAACTTAAAGGTTGAAAACAAGAAATTTTTTAACATTCTTTATAAACTAATCATTATAATTACACCACTTCTTCATCAATTATGAACCATTGAAAATTATTAATATAAAATGAAATCACAATAATAAAATATTTCGCCACAATTAATACAATTAAAAAATCATAATTTATTACATATATTTTTTTCATAACAATCACAAGTTAATTAATAAAAAATATTTATCTTCTCAAGCAAAATTTATCCAACTCTCATCATGATAAAGGACATTTCACAAGAGTCATGCCCCCTTACCTCTTGTTTAGAAATAGGCATACTCACGTACCCTTATGAACACAGTCACGTATTTCATGGTGGTAACCTTTAAAGAAAAAACAAGTGTACTTGATCTCAAATATTTTATAGTGATGACCCATAAGTAAAAAGAAGCTCGAGAGAAAAGCTCGAGAGAAAAGGAGACAAGTGTACTTTATCATTGACCATGGGAGTACTTAAAAGACATGGAAGTTTTAAGAAATATTTTATATTTTCACAATAAAAAACTATGGTATCATATTGATATCCACCAAGTTCTGGAAATAAAATATTTGAACATTCACATATGGCAATTTGCACTAATAATGATTGTGAAACATGTTTTTGGCTTTGTTGTATGAGCGAGTGATTGAATATCATTGGGTTTTTTTTTGCATGGCGAGGGTTATTCACTTGGAACATTTTGTGTGGATTTGAGGGTCTTAGGGGTAGGTACACTTTGAGTGGATTTCAAGGTATTAAGGATTGTGTCATTAAATGGATTTTTTTTTTTTTTTCATCATGACGAGGGATATTTGTTAGGGAATTTTTGCATAAATTTTAAGGACTTAGGAATTGTGTTTATTCAATGATGTGTAATTGTGTAATCTTTAAGGTCTTTGGGATTTATGCAAAGTGTGTTTGATGGAGATCATTCATTATTTGATGATATGTAATTATGCAACTCCTAAGGTTTTGGGATACATGCAAAATGTATTTGTTGAATATCTCACCTTTTTGCATTAGTGTGTTGAAGGCAATTTAGAACGAAACATGGCCACTTTGTCTACCTTGTCTTTTTTTGAATGAATTTGTTGTTCTCTCTTTCGAGTGAAGTCGTGCATAGCTTGCATGAATTGAGTGATTGTGATAATTAAGACACCATCTTGGCCTTTGGCCTTAACTCCCTTTGTTTAAGCTCAATTGTCTCAAATAATGCTCCCCAATAAGCTTCTCCCTCCCCATGAAGGGAATTACCTGCAAAGATGTCATTTGATGTTCTCTTTTTAGAAGGTATTAAATTGGAACCAATGACACGTATTTCTTTTCATGGAGATTGTTTAAAGATGTGGTAAGATTTGTCAATGGTCCTCAACCTGACATCTCTCTCTTGTGGAATGATCAAATTGGATGAAATACTTTACCCAATTTTTCAAGTGTCATCAAAATATGTTTTCAATAACATTAAATTTTTTAAGGAGGATGACTTAGATCCATCATTTTAAAGGATTTTAGTTAAAATCTGAAACTTGTTGGGCTAGATAAGTAGCCTATGGATGACATACTTCTAGATAATATTATGTACCTAAGGGTTTCTCGTAGTTATTTTTGAAAATGTTGGAGATAAGAATATATTAATGGAGACAATGCCTTGGTTTTACGGAAGAGTTTGTTTTTCTTGATATCTTGGTTTTTAGGATTCAATCGAGTGTTATTGGTTGTCAGGCTAGGGATGAATAACTCCACGAATGAATTAAATTTCATTAAAGTGATCCATACAATAATACAATAAGAAGTAACATTTGGTTTCATCTTACAATAGGTCTGACGACTCTTCATATTTCTCCTACATTAATATTTACAATATACCACAATCCCAAGGATTAGGTATTTAACATCCCCCCCCCCCTCCCTTAATCTAAAAGGGTGTTTGTAAATCCAAGCGTCTTTTTGAACTTTTCAAACTTTTATCTTCCAAGTGCTTTGGTGAAGATGTCTGCAATTTTCTCACTCGTGGAACAATGTACCAAATCAATGGTCTTGGCCTTTACATGATGTCGAATCAGATAGTACTTCATGTTGATGTGCTTTATTCAATCAAGAAATCTAGGATTCTTGGCCAACTTGATTGCAGAAGTGTTGTTAAAACTGAAGTAACATTCATGTGTTTCTCCTACAAATCCTATAGTATCTTCCTAAGCCACGCAATATCCTTTATTGCCTATGTAGTAGCCACATACTCTACCTCTATAGTGGAATCTGCTAGAACACATTGTTTGTGTGATCTCCAAGAGACAATTGTTGATCCAAGACTCATGAGGTATCCTGAAGTAGACACTCCATTCTCCTTATCCCCATCAAATTTTGAATCTATATGTCCAACTAGTTTGAAGTCCTCCACCTTAGAGTATTTAAGCCCAAAGTCTTGAGTTCCCTTCAAGTATCTTAATACGCTCGTTGCAACAAACCAATGTCCTTCACAAGGTTTTTACATGAACCTAGAAAGGATCCCAACTACAAATGAAATATTTGGTCTGGTAGTAGTAAGGTAGATAAGACTCCTCACAAGCTATCTATATTTAGTTGCATCCTCAAGTTCATTCCCTTCTTTTGATTTTAGATTTAGATTTATCTCCATTGGAGTAGAGAGAGGATTACAATCAACCATGCCAATTTTTTTCAACATTCTCCATTGTACTTGTTTTGGGAGATGAATACATACTTTGGATTTTGAGTTACTCCAATACCCAAATAGTAGTGAAAATGTCCCATGTTTGTCATCTCAAAACCCTTTTTTAATTCTTT
>ML797532.1:160838-171809 GCA_009831015.1 Picea engelmannii
CCCCAAGGATAAGTAAAGGTAGTCTTGTCCTGATCCTTGGGTGCTATGAGAATTTGATTGTACCCGCTATATCCATCTAAAAAGGAGAAATATTTTTTTCCGAACAAGGTATCAAAAACTTGGTCGATGAAAGGAAGAGGAAAGTAATCCTTCAGAGTGGCTTTGTTGAGTTCTTGGAAATCAACACAAATTCTCCATTTTCCGACCACTTTCTTTGGAACCACTACAAGCGGGTATACCCACTTACTTTCGGAAATGGGATAAATAAATCTAGCATTTAATAACTTTTGGATCTCCTCTTTCACTATATCTTTGAGTGTTGGGTTCATCCTTCTCTGGGGTTTCCTAACAGGTGTTACTTCCCCCTGGGTATATATGTGATGGATACATGTGTCAGGGTGTATACCCTTCACATCAATGTATTCCCAGGTGAATGCCCCTGATTGTTCTTTAAGGATACTTACTAACTGATTTTGTTGGTCTGCATCTAGCCCGAAGTTTATATGTAGAAATTTTCCTGGACTAATCTCATGGGGCATGGTATAATATGTGGCAGACTCGTCTATCTCAAAGATGAAAGATGTCGAAGACAAAATGGATGGGTCGAATTGTTCTTGAAATTCTTCCCCAAACATGTACTCAAATTGGGGGAAAGATTGTGGAAAATCAACACACGTGATAACAAAAATAAACTTGTTTAGCACATTTTCCGTTGTGTGCTCCTAAAGTGCCTAGGCATGGTCACTTGGAAACACAGGTTCTTCCCATTCCTCATTCTCATATGGACATTCAAGCCACCACATATTCTCCATGATAGGTTGGGCTGGAGGGTATATGGTGAGCTTCTGGATAAAAAGTCCATTTGAGATGGTCATTTCTCCCTATGTACAACCAATAAATGCATTGGAAGTGGTTAACCAAGGTCTTCCAAAAATAATAGGATGGCCTTTGGTAGGATCCTTTGAGTGGATGACCAGAAAATCTACTGGGTACTCCCATGAGGCTAAAGTAACTATGATATCATCCAAAATTCCTTCAGGTATAACCCCATTCTTATCTGTGAATTCCAAAATGGTTGGGGTAGGTCTAAGAAGAGGTCTTAATTGTAGTTCCTCCAAGGTAGTAACAGTCATAACATTGATGGTTGCCCCTAGGTCTATGAGAGTGTTTCCAATGGAAACCTCATTAATGGTTATGGTCACCACTGGGTTTTCTAGGTTCCCATATTTGTCTACCTTAGGTTGCTCTGATATGTACTTAGAAATTTCTCCTATCAAATGTATTGTTGGCGGATCCTTCTGCTTCCTACCTAGCTTCTTAATACACAATTCTTTGACTACCTTACTGTAGATTGGAATATCCTTAATGACTTGTAGCAAGGGAATATTGACACAAATATTCTTCAATTCATTCAAGATGTCAAATTCCGGTCGGATGGCGGGTTTCTCGATTACTAATATTTCTGGATAAGGAGGGGCCTTCACAATTTGTGAAGGTTCATTTTGGGGAAGCTTGGGTTCTTGGTCCTTAGGAATAATAACATCTTCCCACCTAGTGTCATATGTGGGTTGTTTAGGGGTTTCCTCTTCTTCTTCTTCCTGGATGACTACTGAAGGTCTCTGCCTATCCAAAACTTTTCTTGACCTTAGTTGAATCTCTTGTAATGGAACATGAGTAATAACATATGTTGGTAAATCCTACATCTCAACATTGTGAAGATGTTGAGTGGGATTATTATTGGGATTGGGCACTGGTTGTGACGGTAATAATGTCGGTCTTAGGGAGCTTGCATTATGATATTGTTGTGGAATAGGAGGTAAAGGTGGTGGAGTGTTCGGTGGAAATTGAGGGTAAAGATTGTTGGACATAGGGACAGGTGGAGCTTGAGGGTTCCCTTGGTTATGCCCTCCTCTCCATCCTTGAAGCCAAGGATGTTGGTACTGTGTAGACCAGTTTTTCCAACTTGGTGAGTTCCATTGTTGTGATTGTTGATAATATGGTGGAACTTGAGGTCATGGATCCAGGTATGTAGGCTGGTTCATAGGCTGCCATAGCCTCCTAGGTGCATAAAGGGATTCCCCAGGATCCCCAATTCTATAGATGGATAAAAGACTGAGCAATGATGATAATTTCTTAGTTGAATGGTATTATGTGCAGAAGCCACAAACTGAAATGTTATCTAATGGGCATTCCTTTGAGGAATGCTTCCTTCTGCATCTTGGGCAATATATGCTCATTGATGCATCTTTCTCCTCCCGTTTCTTTTTAATTTTTACGGTGTCCAACTGGGAACCTATTGTGATTAAGACATCTATCTTGAATTTTTCAAAAAGGTTCCCTATCTCTTCCCTTGTGATACCACATGAACTAAGTAGTTTTAAATTTCTATTATAAGGGTCTTGAACATTCTTTCCTGTTTTAGCTCTACTCCTCAAGTAATTTTTACACATTTCATAGATTTTGACAAATGGTTTATGGGAGATGTCACCTAATGCCATCAAGTTAAGTATCTCTAGGTATTCATCTGAAATTCCCTTAAGGAAAAGATCCCTAATTGCATCATCTAGAAGGTTATGGTATTTTGATTTCTAGGACATATAACCAAATTGTTCCATATAATCCTCGAGATTCTCGTCTTCTAACTATTGGATTTTGAAAATATCATTACGATACCCCTTGGTCTTGCAGTAGTTTTGGTACTTCTTAAGAAATATATCTCTCATGGCTTCCCAATACCTAATACTGGATTCTCCCAACCCCATGAACCATCTTAGTGCAAAGTCCTTGAGGGTGGCAGGAAAGAGTTTTAGTTTCTGGGCATATTGTAAGTAGTTGTAGCTTCTACACAAGATGTCGAACTCAAATAGGAAGGTATCTGTATCTTCACTACTTTTACTGTAAAATGTGGGCAGTGCTGAGAGGGGAATATTTTTTATATTGACATTTGGTGTGGTGTCCAAAATTGGAAACCCAAAGGTAGTTTTGGTTTGGTTTCCAACTTCTTCTTCCTCCCCGTGTCTTACATTATTGTGATCCTCTTGATTATCCATACTAGTTTGGTTTCCAAAAAGAGAGTACCTAGGTGGTTTTATCCTTGGGGAGAACAAGGTATACCAAGGTTTTTCTTAAGAAAGGTATCCCTCTGATGGGAAGGTCTTCCTACTGCTTGGATGTCTGGGAATCTACTCGAGCCGGTTGATATTATTGGTGCCAAAGTTTCTGTGTCAATTTGAGAGACAATTATGTTGGTTGAACTACCAAAAAAAATATTCACCTATTCATGGTTTATGTTGGCCATTGAACAATTTTTGGAGATCCTTGGTCAAGTTTGACCTATTTTGGGACTTCAAAAGGCTGTTTAAGGCAGAGTGCAAGTCAAAGCAGATATCATGGAATATTGGCCCCCTTTTAGGGATTTTTGGGTTTTGGGCTTATATAACGAGTATGGGGATCTCAGCCCATGCGTTTACCCATGCTTAGGCGTATTTTGTAATGTATAAATAGATGTCTAAGCGATGTAAGAAGAGACACAAAGGACGATATAGACATCTGTGTGATGATGTTCTAAGTGTAAGTGATAGTTGTACATGATTTGTGCTATAACCTAGCTTAGGGAAGGAGTTTCTGGCGAGGTGCGTGTAGATCTCCTATCCTATGCGGAGTAGGATCTTGTGGCTCTGTGCATGTAGATGATTGACATAATATAATAAAGATAAGAAGAGTTAGTGGACGTAGTCCCAGGATGGGGGTGAACCACGTATATCCTGTGTTATGGTTGCTTTGTGCATTGTGATTGTTTTATTGTTCATATGGTTAATGCTTAGTGTAGTAATGTATTCTTAGATGGACATGATATGATAGCTTAGTGCTTAGTGATGTGAATGAATGTTAGATCTGATCTATTTCCGTATGCTAAGGGTTTAGATGTGGTAGATATAAGTGAATACTACATTGCTCTGTAATTAGGGTTTTATCTATGAAGTAAATACAGGATAGATACCAATGAATGATAATTGTTAAGTGTTCTGTTAGGGTGTTGTAATCACAGATCTGTGTCCCAACTAAGGTTGCAGACAATGGAGTCCTGCAACCACCCCTACCTCTACCTCGGGTGAGACTTCATATGCTTCACAGGTGTTGCCTAAAGGGCCAGTAGTTAGGGTTTTGTAGGTGCGTTGTTGAAGCATTGAACCCTGGGTCTACCCCTGTGCCAACAAATGGTTCTGTTGCCAGGACCTGAAACTATGATTGTTGGGAACTGAGGAAAAGAAAGAAAGCTCTGTGCGTAGATCTGTTGCTTTAGTGTGTAGTGTTCTACTTGATTTACGGATTTCTATGCTAAGAAAGGAGGCAAATCTGAAGAAAAGAGGTAAGATCTGAACACTTTGTGCTCTGAAAGAGGTAAGAACAATGAAAAATTTTAAGATTTGAAATCTTTGTGCTCTGAGAAAAGTAAGATAAGTGGAAATTTTTGTTTTGAAAGTATGGATCTAGGTATGTTTGATAAATTTTGTCCTGGTCTGAAAACTAGGGCACGGTTAGAAGATAGAAGGTTTGATATGAGTAGATTTGATGAAACATATGTTATCTCTATCCATAGAAAGAATGTTTGGACTAACAAATGGATGCAGGATCCTAGGAAGAATTTTTTGTAGGTTAATTATTGTGACCCTAGTGCACAGTATAGAAAAATTTGGGGATCATTTAAGAGAAAGCGAGGATTAACTCTTTGTTATAGTTGCAGAAGACTGGTCCATCTTGCTAAGGATTGCCCTGATAGAAGACCTAGTTGTCTTTTTTGTAAAGTTATGGACCATGAAGTTTTGGATTGCCCTAGAATGATTGCTAAGGTTGAAAGAATGAATATGAGACCAAAAAACCCTAAGGAAGGCCAAGAAACTGAGACCATGGTAGAACCCCATAAATAATAAGAGACTGTATTACTATGAATGAAAGAAACCCTGAATGATCATAGAAATATCAACTTGTCATAGATCTTCAAATAAAAAGAGTTTATAGAAGCAAGAATAGGAGACTTCGACATAGACTGTGTTCTGGATGAGGAAACACAGGTGAATGTCATAACAAAAAGTACTTGGGAAATTTTGGGAAGGCCTGTTATGGTTCCTTCATTAAGAGGAATAGGATTCTTTAGAGGAAAATTGATAACCATATGTGGAAGACTTACCCAGACCTCTATGCGTGCTCATGGAACTTCGACAAAGGAATAATATGAGGTTGTTAAATTAATTGAGAACAATGCCCCATTTGCTATGTTATTAGGAAAACCCTGGATTGAGAGAGATCAGATCCAGAGAAAAGAAGAAGAGGCCCTAGAACAAAAAAAGAAAGAATTAAAATATTTCATGACTAGGAGAATAGAGCACTTGATAGAAGAACATGAGGACAAATTGAAGCAACTTAGGACCAAAGACCATGTTGTTGAAGTTGAAAACATGCAGGACGACTTGAAGAACCTATCCATATAGGAAAGTAGAGCACCTACCCCAGACAGAAAATAAGTATTACCCTTGAACCCTATGACAGAATCTCATCAGCACGAAGTTACTATGTTGAGTACAGACAAGAATCAGAATGGAAAGAGGAATACCAAGACGTAGACCATAGGGAAGAAAGCTAGAAAGCTCAACAAGAAGAAGGCAAAGTTGGAGAAATTACAGGAAATTACAGAGGAGATTTCGTAGAAGGTAGGTTTGCAAAACTGGAACTTCGTCGGGATATCAGAACAGCGCCAAGTGGAACTTTTCCATGGTAGAGCAATATGACCGTTGGAATCATTATAACCGTTAGAACAACACCTCGAACGATTAGAACAACAGTTATGGCCAGAAAGCTCACCATTGGGTCGTTTGGACCATGCCGTAATAGGCATAACTGCATTGATGAAGGCTTCTCACCTATTGGAGAGATCTGTTACACCACTGTCTACTTATTATGTTGATTGTTGCATTGAGAATAATTTTGCAAATTGTATCCGCGCCAATGAGAGAACTCATTATTTTCGTGTTGTGTTTACTAAGACCCCGCTACCTGTTGAACGTGTGTTCATCAACCTGAGTATTCAATATCAATTGTGTATGTCAGATGAACTCAGTGCAGTTGAAAAGTCCATAGAAGAAGTCTTAATCGATCTAATGGCCGAAAAAGTAATGTTCACAGGGATTCAAGCTTCATTGACGAGATGAGTGCAAGCCTCTTCGTCAACTGCTCATGGATTTGGACCATCCCGAGCCGCAGTCGAAAAAATAACCAAGCATCGAAATGACTTGACGAATGAAAAGTTGATCCCGTCTATCCTACCTGACTACATCCCACCCCTGGCCAGTGCAGTGAGTCATGACAGTGTCCCAAGGGACTTCGATTACACCCTGGTTACTGCATACCTCCTAAAGGGGATACATGCAGTTCGAACCCATCTAGACAAGATCATGACATTAAAATTCAACGACTTTAACCTAGGGGATCACAAGAACAACAACATGCTCACCCCTCATAGGTACTTAACTAGGACGAAGGGGAAGAACTTGAGGATAATCCCTCGACCATGGACTATGAACCTTGCGCAGTCCACTGTCCTAAACGTAATGAAGATACCACATTTTGGAAGGCACCAGGAATTTAACGTGTGTGTTAAGCTCCTACTGTTGTGATACCATGGTGGCTATATGTGGCTAGACAAACGCATCACCGTTGACCCAATGTTGATCCATAGGATCATTGGATTGAGCATACAGGGACTAGAACCACAAGACTTATACCCAGGGAAGGCTGCAGATCACGCCCTGGCACAGAGGATTAAGGATACCTATGACGATGTAGAAAAGGGGATGTCAGGCTACAAGGTAGCCTCCATCTAGAATGGTGTAATGCGTCTGGCCTGCCAGCTGATCGCAGGGAAGCTAGTGAGAAAGAACAGACCTACACAGGTCACAGGGTTTGTTGTTGACCTCGCTGGAAAATGTGTAGAAGGACTACAAATGAATTGGGCAAAGTACTTAGTCAACCAGTTAGAATTGGATTGTCGTGAAGCTCAGGATCAGGGCTATGAGTTCCACTTTAGCTGATTCCTGATCCTCATCGCATTTACAACTTGGGAGATGCCGGAGGGTGTGACCTTCCCCGACATTGAGTCGTTCGATCCGCTCACTGCGAAGTTCGCTATGCTATGGTATTCGAGCGATATGGGAAAATAGTGGTAGTAGAATGTAATATTCCATACCTACTATCTGCAGTTAAAGAGGGCCATTAAGGTTGTCCCTTGTATAACACCAAAAACCCTACACCGGTTGAGGCCCCTTATGAAGTTCCGCGCAGATCGACATTTTACTTATATCACTGTGTGCACAGACGAGAGTAAAGAAGAACTTTAGTCATACTATAAGCTCACAGAAGAGGACCTAGAAGAGATAACTAAGGACTGGCCTATAGAGCTCCTTATCCCTGTTGACCCTGCAGAATTATCCGATCCCAAACTAATCAGAATCCCAGAGGCCACTCGTGAAGAACATGACACACCTGGAACCAACAGAAGGAAGAAGATAGAAGAGGTACAGAACCTGAGCAGTGCATCAGAAAAAACTACATCAGAATCACCTGGAGGAGGAGGTAACGACGAAGTAGATAAAGAAGAGAACAATGGGAAATAAGATCAACATAAGCAAGGTGAATTAACACTGCCCAAGGATCCCATTGATGAGACTGATCCCTCTAAGAAAAGAAAGGTTTCTCCCACGAAACCTATCTCGTGAAAGAAATATAGAGATAGTAAGACCAAGTTGCAGACTATGCTCATGCTCGATGACTTCGAATTCATCATCCCAACTGTATCAGACGCCTCACAGGACATTTTGCAGAACAACGAAGCCAAACAAGAATCCATGTATGATAGAATTGAGACAGAGCTGAGAGGAGTTTAGCAAGCCCTTCACTCCAACTGCGCAGTGTCCACTGCACCCCCACCATCAGAAGAACTAGAGTTGGGAGACAAGCCTTCCCAACTCTGCAGACTAGCCAATGTGACTGAAGCTCACCTCCATTGCACACAAGAAGAAAAGGAACAGGCCACGGTGGCCCTGAAGCAAGGACAAGTAGTGATAGAGAAATGCAAGATTGCACAACAGGAGAAGGCTGCCCTCCAGTCAAAATTTGAAGAAGAGAAAGCACAAATATAGCGAGAGAAGGAATAACTGATCATCGAGCAAGTTGGAGTAAAATAAGCAGTCACCAAAGCACTCTGCTCTATGACGGGCTTAGAGCAAAAGGAGGAAGACCCAGTAGATCATCAAGTAGCGAAGCTTGCTGAAGCCATTCAACAACTTCAATAGAGAATAATAGATCTAGAGCTACAGTCAATGCCAAACACTCCATAGGACGTGCAGGATCAAAGAGAAGCAACTACTCAGAGCACTATTGAGAGAATCAAAACCTTCACCATGGAATGTAAAAAACTCAGTGATCACAGTGCATAGACTTATGAGCGACTTACTGAAGACCCTGGACTAAAGACACTGGATTCCCAACTCCGGGAGGCATAGAAACAAACAACAATGGTACAGGCACATTTGAATCTCTTGTCTGTAGTTGAAAGAATGAAAATATCACAGGAACAGTGCACTGTTCAACAACAATTCCACACCATACAGATCAAAGTCATGGAAGTGACTCAGAGGCTCCAACCAGTCTAGGATGCAGCTTGTCCACTGTTTGATGAGATTGAAGGAAGAGGAAAAGAACTAGAGAAAGTAGTCACTACAATTGAGAAATGATTGGAAGTACCTATGAACGAGGCGGTTCTTCAGGAGTTCGTTGAGCAGGAGGCCTTGGCGCAACAACAGGTCAAAGAAGTTCAATCCAATCTTGAGGCTTTTGAGGCAGAATTAACCAAAGCAGAGTGACTCGAGATGAGTCACAAGTGAGTGTTGGGGGCCTGTTGGCCCTTGACCAAGTTTTGGATATCCTTGGTCAGGTTTGACCTATTTTGGGACTTCGTTAGGCTGTCGAAGGTGGAGAACAAGTCGAAGCAGAGATCATGGAATGTCGACCCATTTTTAGGGATTTTTGGGTTTTGGGCTTATATAACGGGTATGGGGATGTCAACCCATGGGTTTAACCATGATTAGGTCCATTTTGTAATGTATAAATAGATGTCTAGGCGATGTAAGAAGAGACAGGAAGGACGATATAGACATTTGTGTAATGATGTGCTAAGTGCAAGTGATAGTTGTACATGCTTTGCTCTGTAACCTAGCTCAGGGAACGAGGATCTGGCGAGGTGTGCACAGATCTCATGTCCTATGCGGAGTAGGATCTTGTGGATCTATGCATGTAGATGATTGAGAGAAGATAATAAAGAGAAGAAGAGTTGGTGTATGTAGCCCTAGGCTGGGGGTGAACCACGTATATCCTGTCTTATGGTTGCTTTGTGCATTGTGTTGGTTTCATTGTTCATATGGTTAATGCTTAGTGTAGTAATGTATGCTTAGATGGACATGATATGATAGCTTAGTTCTTATTGATGAAAATGAATGTTAGATCTGATCTGTTTCCTTATGTTAAGGGTTTAGATGTGGTAGATCTGAGTGAATACTACATTGCTCTATAATTAGGGTTTTATCTGTGAAGTAAATACAGGCTAGATACTAATGATTGATAATTGCTAAGTGTTATGTTAGGGTGTTTTAATCACAAATCTGTGTGCCAACTAAGTTTGCAGACACTGGAGTCCTACAACCACCCTGGCCTCTACCTTGGGTGAGACTTCATCTGTTTTGCAGGTGTTGTCGAAAGGGTCGGTAGTTAGGGTTTTGTTGGTGCGTTGTTGAAGCGTTGAACCCTGGGTCTCCCCCTGTGCCAACAGTTTATGATGTCCTTAAAGTTAGGATCTCCTGATGGTGGTAAGAAAACAAAGGTGTTATTGTTTGGTTCTGCGGAAGTCTCGAGTGACCTTGCCTTCAGTCTGTGAAGCTTATGAGTGGAATGTTCCTTTCCCAGAAAAGGTCGGAAGGAACCTTGGTTGAAAGGTATGATTTGGATTTAATGTATCTACCTTTTGGGTCCCTAGGTCTGTTCATGAAAGCAAATGAAAGAAAAGAAAAAATACCATTGGGTTTGGGGGAACCTGCTATAATAGATGCATAGGTTCTTACCTCTCGTCTTAAAGTTCCTTCGCCACCAATCTAATGCTAAGGTTTAGAAACGATCTATTTCCTACCTTGAGACAACTCCCCTGCAACAACGCCAAAAATGATGGGTGTTCTATATGCACTTAAAACCCTCAATTAAATTTTCAACCCAGGTTAAGTAAACTTAGAGTTGTAGTACTATATGTGCCAAGGCAGAAAGGATAGAGGTAGTATAGTCTAACTAAGGAAATGGGCTATTTTAAGGGCTAATATACTTAAGCAAAGACTATCAATGATCAAACCCTATCAAGAAACTGAAACTATTTACCCTAATTAACTTTTGAACAATGGATCAATGGATTGTTCTAAGAAAGCAAATGAAAACCCTACTTTAAGCAAGTTAACTTAATCATTACAACGAGCAAAAGAAAATTATCTATTTAATCTATTTAATGAACAATAGAAACAACACACTAATCTAATTAATCTTATTCAAAATGAAAGAGCAACAACAAGCAAGCAAATAAACAAGCAAGCAATTATCCAATGAAAACTTATGCAGCAAGTAAACTAATCAAACTACTCAACAAGTAACTTAATCAAACTATGAAGCAACTGAACTCTATTCTTAAGATAAACTCATAATTACTTCTAATTTACAAAAGGAAATATTAACCTATTGAATTGAAAGCATCATGACAATATTCAAATATTAATCAACAACTACCCTTTAATCTACAATAACAAGAAAACTATTCTTTAATTTACAATAGCAAGAAAACTTCAAATATAATGTTGATGATTATGTCGTCGGTGTCTTATGATATCA
>ML797533.1:25816-44166 GCA_009831015.1 Picea engelmannii
GTGGCCACGTTGGCTGGGGCCGTGGATGTTTCCCCGTAGGGGTTTTACCACGTGAAAACATCGGTGTGTTGATCTTTGATCTGGTTATGTGAGTGGTTATTGAAGGTGTTCGTCCTCTGTTGGAATACCTGTGTTGTCGAACAGCCGGATGTAAGGACCCTAAAGGTAAATGCCAGAGGGTATGACATGGAGATGCAATGGATTTTCAAAGGGAATAATTATATGCTAGTGTCGAACAGATACCTGAAGGGGTTGTTGGTCTTGCAGAACAAGTACCTGCACACATGAAAACCAAATACCTAACATGAACAATATCTAATGATAAAGGACATATAATCGTTATTTGATACAATTTGAGCATGAGCATGTGTACCTAAACCTGATTTGAGAAAAAATTCTCCTTCGGGGCCAAATTCATATGGTAGCCCGTAGGATGTGGATGTGTAGATGGCGGGACCAAGATCCCATGGATGAGAACGGATCAGAAAATGAAGGCTCTTGGATCCTATATCTAAGTGTGGAATATTGGAAAAACTGACTATATATGTATGGTGGGCCCACAATGCCACCTCATTTGTACCCCTCATTGTAGCTGATTGGACGAGATAATTCTGAGGAGATTTGGATATTACGGGAGCATGAGTCAATTGATTTGGGACTGGCGAGAGTCAGGTTAGTGGTCCTATCCTACCACATCATGTGAAATTCGTAGAATGTAGGTAGGGGGTGTGGGGAGGGTCATACATGGGTAGTTTTTGTAGGGGCCCACTAGTGCACGGTGGGAGGAATACTCACACACATATGTGCGGGTATAATTCCTTCTCCCATGCATAGTGTGTGGCTATGCCTGACACAACCACACATGTGGGCATGGGGGAGTGAAATATAGGTTCACATGAGATGTGTTCCCGTTAAACTGGCATCTGTGCACTATGCACAACTATTTCTCAAACAGGTGTGCATCAGTGCACAATTGTGTAGAGGACAGGTGTGCATGTGTGTGTACCTATTGGGGTTGTAGCGACACATTTATGCACAACTATTTCTCATACAACTGTAAATTAGTGTAGAACTGTGCAAATAATAGGTGTGCACATGTGCAGACCTGTATGGGTGAAAGTCGTGCATTGGAGGGAAGGCTAAGGGGTGTGAAATTTTGAATTTTTTGATGTTTTTTATGGGTGATGAGGACTAACCAAGTGTTTTTGTGTGGATGCAGGTGATCATCACATTCCATAGATGACAATGCTCATGCAGTCAAGAGAGAGAGACTGGGAGCATCTCTCGAATGCAGTGATACAACAGTCGGGTGTTCAGAGACACTTAGTAACGTGTGGGTTTCTCAAGTTCTTCGACTACCCCCTCATACGGTTGCAGGATTTCCTGCTACAGTATCTTATAGCCATGTGGGGCACTGATATGCAATCTTTCATTGTCAGGGGACAACAACTTACATTATTGGCTTTCGAGGATATATATTTTTTGACGGGGCTCCCATTCCATGGGATGGCCCTTCCTACTGACCCCCATCTATCAAGGGATGAGCGAGTAGGAGACTTGGTCGCTCGCCAATGTACAGGGTCACACCCGATGTCGGGGTCGGTCATCAGGATCAGGGCGATTGAGGACCCCCTGATGGAGTGTATCGTCACTTTGGTGGTGACGATCTACGAATCCTTGGGGACTCACTAGATCACTAGAGGTCAGCTAAGGGTAGTAGAACGGGTCCTTGATGGGGACCAATTTGCCTAGGGTTTGATGTTGCACACTAGGATGATGGGACAGGTTAAATGGTGTAGGAGATCCGATTCTGGTGACTTTGCCTTTGGGTCTATTCTGGTGGCCTAGTTTCTGGAGAGGTTTCCCCTATTGCACCCTAGGATTATACTGGATCCTGCAGGGCCACAAGAGCCACGACTAATGTGGTGGGCCCATGTGTTGGCTCGACGTGGGGGTGGAAAGGGTGGCCATTATTTTACGACCCCGATGGTGCAAGTGTGGTGACAGATTCCACAGGTGATACTGAGGTGGACATAGTCAAGTATGGACTACTAGCATGACCCATATATGATGTTGCCTCTTGGGGGGACTGGGATATTCAAGGTATGTGTTTTGGATTATGTTTTGTGATTTTGATAGTGTGCATTTGATTATATATGTATATATGGATGTCGATACTATCTTTGTTGTTGTTTTCAATATGTGGGACACTAAGTCCATAAGGCAGAGACAGTCAGGGAGCCGACTCATCAGAGATCAGTGCAACAACCACTTGCAGAGTCGTGTGTAGGACGAAGGAGGAGTCTAGATGATGTTGGTGCTGGACCAACACATGAGCCAAGGGTAGGATAGAGGCAAAGACTAGATGATTTTTGTGTTTTACCAATACATGAGTCATAGGAAGAGGTTGGAGGGGAGATGGAAGACCTACTTCGATGCTCCAAGAAGGTTCTATAGGGTGTGTCAGAGGGGATGTGGGCCCACATCTAGGATGATGGGGTGTTGGAGCAGTGTGTGGGTGTGTCGGCGAAGTGGTGGACCTTGATCCTTCGAGCAACTCTAGCGGGGGGAGCGATGACTCGTCGAATTCCCCCTAGAACTAGAGGGCCCCCAACTGGTGGGGTGCCTCCAGTTGACATAGGACCTGGGGGGGAGCTCTAGGGGCACCATGAGTGTCGATTTATGTATTTATATTCTCTAGAGTCCATTTTGTACAAGGTATTTGATACCCATTTTGTATAGGGTAGGTTGTACCCATTTTGTACCTATAGGGGTGAGGGGACTCACTGGCCTACGAGCGATGTATTTGGTATTTTGTAAGCAATGGTGACACTATTTGATGATATATATATATATGGACATATATTTTTGAATCTTTCATGTCTTGATGTGTTGATGTTTTTTATGATTTATGATGTCTTTTCTATATGTTGTGACAGATGTTTGATGTTGATGTATATGCGATGATGTTTTAATGTGATAAATGCCAGTCTAACACTAGGTTAGACATGTTATTTGATATTTGATTAAATTGTCTTGGAATATGTGTAAATTTGATTGAATCAAAGTTGCGAGATAAGAGTCTAACCTGCAGGTATTTGTGAAATCTGAAAGGATCACGAATGTGATATACATTGTTGAGTTACAGGATGACAAGATGGAAATATAAGAGAATGCTAAGGTGACGAATGTGGCGGTGACTGGCCTTGACGAGGAGACCAATGACGAAAGTGTTTTCAGCTTGGTTGTTTGTGGCCGAGCACAAACATATGCCGCTGGAGTGGAGAAGTACATGTGAGGGGGTATAGAGGGCCCAAGCAGTCGAAGCGAGATTATGTATCCAACGGCTAGCATCCTTAGCATAACCAATGTGGTAGGCTGATCATTGATGCATATTTCAATAACACGGATGATAGATCAAACATGAGGAATGGTGGTGAAAAAGAAGACTGAAAACTCTACAAATGTGTACATAGAAAAACCTAAGGTAGGATGGCTACGCTCAGGTGTAAAACTTATTTAAGTACAACCTGTTGATGGGTTCGTTTAGAGGATATCCTTCTAGAGAGGCCATGATGTATGTGTCTTTAGTGAGGTAGTGTTGGATGATATAGGGTCCATGCCATAATGGATCGAATTTCCCATGGTCGAGAGTATCGTGGGAGATATCGTAGGCTAGGATGAGATCTCCTTCATTGAATGAGCGAAGGTTGACATGGTGGTCGAAGGTGGCTTTGGAAATTTTTTTAACTACCTCATTGTTCTGTAATGAAGATCGACGATCTTCATCAAGAAACTCTAAGGTAAACAAGAGCTTCTCTATTGGAGCAGTGTTAGGTAATATCTCAATGGTAGTGTGTAACATGGGAATTTCGCACTCAATAGGGAGGGTGGATTCAATCCCATGGACGAGGTGGAACGATGTAAAACCAATGGAAGTTTTGACTGTAGTGCGATAAGCCCATAATGCATAAAACAACATATGATGCTAGTTGGTCTTATGTTTTTTGATGGTACATTGTAGCATGGTTTAGAGGACTTTGTTGACTTCCTCAACCTATCCATTGGACCGAGGGTAGTATGGGGAGGAAAACTCATGGGAGAAGCCTAACTTTGAGGATATTTTTGCAAATATCTCATTCTCAAAGTGTTTACCGTGATCATACACTAACTGTAGTGGGACTCCAAATCAGGAAATCACATGGTTTAAGAAACAATGCACTGCTATGTCAGAGGTATTGTTGAAAGTGGGCATGGCTTTGGCCCATTTGGTAAATTAATCGACTCCCAAGACCATGTAATTGTGTCCATTACTAGATGGAGGATTTCAAGTCATGAAGTCTATGCCCCATTTACAAAAGGGGTTGATGGTGATGATTGGATGTAGAAGAGTTGGTGGTGCTTATGCTTTGTTTTCATAGAGCTGGAATTTATCGCATCGCTTGACTACGTGGATGCAATCATGAAACAACATGGGCTAGAAGTACCTTGCTCAAATTATTTTTTGGGTGGTGGACATACCCAAGAGGTGACCACTACAAGCTCTACTATGGAAATCGTTCAAGAATCAGTCAACTTCATAGATGGTAAGACATCGACGAAGGATGGTGTCAACCCCATGTCGATAGAGAACGTATCTGATGAGGACGTATCGAGGGGACTGATGGCGAATGCGTCAATGATCTTCTAGAGAGATATGAGACCCAAACTTCTGTGTCCAAAGGTAGATGAGAAGGTCACCATACCATGGGTCATCAGAGGAGACGAGGAAGAGGTGTTCGTTGGGAAAATCCGTATTGATCGGGGGACCTTTAGTGTCTGAGTGACAAGTTGTAATGCGTTCGGAGAAGACAAGTGCTTTCTTTATTTTGGGAGTTGAGAACTCTAGGTCGTATTCCTGGAGGATAACGATCCATCAGGAAAATTTTCCATTAATTTTTCGTCAACTAAGCAAGTACTGCATGGGGTTGGAATCTGCTACAACGTTGGTATTTTGAAGAAGGATATAATGGCACATTTTTTGGAGTACGAGGACAACTGCAAAGGAAAGTTTATCATCATGATTATACTTCAAGGGTGGCCCTAAAAGGATTTTACTAATGTAGTAAATGACATTCTCACTCGCTTCATCCCCTCATTGGACGCAAAATCCTGCTACTGCAACAACTGAGGCAGACAAGTAGAGGATGTAATCCTAATCATAGTTCGAGGGACTAATCAAAGGGGCATTGGATACGGCAAATTTTAAATCATCAAAGTTGTTTGAGCATGTTCATCCCATCGAAATGGGATATCATGACGTAGTAGGTAGAGGAAACCATGCGTGCGAGTGGCATACTCTAGGACAAAGTGATGTAAAAATTTTCCTTTGCCTTGTAATCTTTGTAGTTGGCGTAAATCCCTAGGTGGTGGAATTTTTGTGATAGATTGGATCTTGAGGGGGTCCACCTTGATGCCATGTTGGGAGACAATGAATGCAAGAAGGTTTCCATTAGTGATGCAAAATACACACTTGAGGGGGTTCAAGCGGATATTGTACTGGTGACATCATTGGAAAATGATGCATAAGTCGTCTAAATGTTGGGTGCGCTTTTTGGATCGAACAGTGAGGTCATCCAAATAAGAAATTATGATGCGAGAAAGATCATGAAAAATGTAAGTCATGGCCCATTGGAACATAGTATTGAAGTTCTTGAGTCCAAAAGGCATGACGTGATAAGAAAAGGTACCCCAAGGGGTAGTAAATGTCATTTTGTATTGATCTGCTGAATGGATTTGGATTTGATTGTATCCGTAGAAACCATCCATGAAGGATAGGGTTGGGAAGTTGTCTTTGGGACAAGCATGTTTGATGTCACGAAAGTTTGAGAAGATGAGAATAGTGCCATTTTTTTTGTTAACAAAGATAGGGTTGGAAACCCATGAGGTGTACACAATAGGGTAAATGAAACCAGCCATGCATAAATTGTCAATTTAATCTTTGATAGCCTCCTCTTTGGATGGGTGAAGGGGGTGTTTATTTTGACGAACTAGGGAAACATATGGCCATGTGTCGATTCAATGTTTGACTATAGAAGGATCGAGGCCGGGTGTCTTCATATATGAACAGCCAAAAATGTCCTGGTATTCCTAAAAGAGAGCTTTGTAAGCCATGAGTTCTTCAGGGGAGGATGCAGCACCAATGGTGATTTCTTCTATGATCCCAATTTAATGGAAATGTCGATTTTGATCATGGGGGAGATGTTGGCCATGTTTCCATCCTCAAAAGCATATAGGGCATTGATACGGTTGTTGAATGAGTCTATATTCCCCAAAGGAATAAAATCCTTGGTTTTGATTGTGCAAATGGAGGATTGGCTAGGAGTGTGAAAGGATTCCTGTGAGAGAAAAAGTGCTCAATGATTGAGCACATTCCATGGGAAATCAGAGGTAGTGAGTTCCTCCAGAATATCTTCATCACAGTGGAAAATGCGAGAATACATGGGATCCTGGGAGGTGACATGGGGAACTGTCAAAGTGTGATTGTCCTCAAGTGGCAAGGATGACAAAGAGATATCACATACAAGGTGTGATGGCTCACTTGACATAAACTGAATGTCAATATACTGTGGGAGAGAAACTGTGGTGGGGGAAAGATCTCTTGTGGGAAGTTTGTCGAAGAATTGGGAGGGTTTGGGGGAATATCCTTAGATAGTCTAACTGTGAACCATGGAGGGATGGGAAGTGACTCAGGTTTAGGGGAGGGGATATTGATAGTATATGGATTTTGGATGATGGGAGTAACTTGCGTCACAAGTGGTGAGGTGATTGAATGAGGTTGAATATGGTTTGAACGATGAACTCAGTATGCAACATTCAAAGGACATCGGTATGTGAAATTCACAAGTGAGTCATAGAGGGCACAAGGACATATCATCCGCTCGGGAATTGACGAACAAACATAATGAATTTCAGTGACGTGAGCCCTGGTAAGTGCTAGCAAAGGGGTATTTGGCCAAGATGTTTGGCAGACTATGGCTAGTGTCTATCGAAACTGAGGTAGAACTGAGAAATGATGACTGTAGTGGCCATATTCTAAGCACATGGAAAAAGAGAATTTGGTTCGCAACCCTTTACTTCTTGTAGTGGAGGATGAAATAGTAGAACTAAATGTGCTTGGTGAAGTGTTGAGCAATGTGGTTTCTCGAGGCAGTTGTATCAGATTTTGTAACTCAGGAAGAATAGGATATCTATTGGTGGGGTGTCCCTCTATTTCACATAATGTGCAAGGAGGTTAAACTCAGGGAGGAAGTGGAGCTGTGGACTCTTTCTTCTTTCGTCTTCCCCCAGTCATGGCAGTGGTGTCAATGGTTGGGGGTGAGGGTGGTGCGGTAAGACCCTTTATTGGAATGTGCATCGAGATTCCCTCCATCTGAGGAGGGAGATATGATTGAGGAAGCATCACGTGTGGGTGGAGGTACCATACAATGATGTAAAGCACCATGTTTGGAAGGGTAAGGGTTGCAACTACATGGAATTCTTAGAATCCAGGTGGGGCGTAGAAGAAGGGAATTTGACTAATGGCTTGAGGGATGGTATCCCAAAATGGGATTTGCCCCTGGAAGGGGGGGAAGCAAGGATAATTGGTGCAATAGGGTTCTCAAGGAATTATTGAGGTAATAGTTCTTCAGCTGGTGGAATGTCGAGGAGTGGAGGGGCCTGAGTGGGAGGAATAATGTCTCTGATATCGCTTCCATTAGAATATACTACACACACTTGTGTTGAAGGGTGTAGGAGAGTTTGTGCTCCATGGTATTCCCACAACAAGGATGGGTATTTGCAACTTTTGGGACCCATGTTGATGACCAAACTAGCATCTGATCTAGTGCAGAAAAGGCGAAGAATGTTATCGATATTGGCAGAATGGTTAGGCTCATAATGTGTAATTTGGTCGATTGTGACGATTTTCCCGTTGTGGGGGAACATCATCATTCTAAACATAGAAGAGTCCACCGCCTTAATAGAGTATGGTGTCACAGGGGTAGACCCAGGGTTCAACGCTTCAACAATGTACCAACAAAACCCTAACTACCGGCCCTTTCGACAACACCTGCGAAGCAGATGAAGTCTCACCCGAGGTAGAGGCAGGGGGGGTTGCAGGACTCAGGTGTCTACAACCAAAATGGGACACAACTCTATGATTACAATACTTAATAGAGAAATTAAACAACAATATGCATTAGTTTCTTGAATCTCATTCACATCGCAGATAAAACCCTTATTACAAATCAACACAATAACAATAAAGATCAAGCACCTCCAATCACTTAGCACATAGAATTAGCTCAGATCTAGCATTCAATCATATTTAAGCATTAAGAAACAACATCATATGAATTCATCATACATTATAACAACAACACTAAGCATAAAACACATTTCACAAAGCACATTAAGATAGAGGATATACGTGGTTCACCCCAGTGTGGGGCTACGTCCACCAACTTCTTCTTCTTCTTTATTAGTATTCAATATTATTACAGTCATAAAAATCCCAAATGTGGTCAAACATGACCAATATTGCCTCAAAACTTGGTCAAGGGCCAACAGGCCCCCAACACTCACCTGTGACTCATCTCAAGTCACTCAGATCTGTCCAGCGCTGCTTGAAAGGCATCGATCTTAGCTCGATATGCCTCGAATTACTGCTTTGCCAGAGCGTCCTGCTCAATGAAATCCTGAATCAATTGATCTGTAACATGCCCTTCCATGAGCTATGCCACTTTCACAACTACTTGGTCTAGTTGTGAGCCTTCTCCTTCAATTTCTTCAAAAATCATGTAGGCTTCGTCCTGCACCGACTGTAATCGTTGTGTCACCTCCATGACCCTACTCTATATGGAGGTAATATTCTGCTGGATTGTGCATTGTTCCTGTGATCTCTTCATTTTCTCAACTGCAGTGAGTGACTTCATGTGTTCCTAGATAGTGGAGGCCTTCTGCTTTGCCTCCTGTATTTGTTCTTCTAGTTTCCTCAGCTCCATATCTTCTGTGAGGTGTTCGTAGGTCTGTGCACTATGATTACTCAATTTATTACATTATAAGGCGAGGGTCCTGATACTCCCAACTGCACTCTGGATGGTTTCTTCCCCATGATCGTGCATTTCTGGTGGAGTTCTCAGAACTTCTTGAAGCTCTAAATCTGTTACTCTTGCTTGAAGCTGTTGAATGGCTTCAACGATCTTACCCACTTGCATCTTGGCTGACTCTTCTTCCTCCTGTGCCAAGATTGACACCGAGCAAAGTTGTTTATTCACTTCCTCTTTGACCACAATCTTCTTTGCGAGCAACTGGTCTTTTTCTTTATGCATTTTCTCTTTGTCCTCCTCAAACATCACCCAAATTTCATCTTTCTCCTTCTCGTAGGAAGTTATGCAGGACTACACAATTCATAGTTTCTCTAATACCTCCTCCTTTTCTTGCTTCAAGGATTTTGTATCCTTCTCATTCTCTTCCTGGACTCAATGAAGTCGAGCCTTTGTTGCATATGCTAATATTTGTAATTGGGCAGGCTCATCCCCCAATTCTGCAATCTTCGATGAAGAAGGCACAGTAGGTACTGCGCGACTTGAATGAATATCTTGTTGTATGACTTTGAGATCTTTCTCTATTCTTTCATACAATGTTTCTTGCTTCACTCCATGTCTCTGCAAGATATCCTCTAAATCATCATCCATAGTTGTGATGATTAGACTGACATCGTCCTTTGTGAGCATGTTCCTCGAATGAGTCTTATTGGTGCGGGTCTTCTTTCCTGTTGAGGGTTTCTATGGAGAAACCTTCATTTTCTTCGATGTTTCGACCTCGGTAGGGGGATTCTTCAGCGGTGTAACTTACCTTTGTCTTGATTTTGTACTTCTTCTCCTGCTTATTCTTGATTCACTTCGCCTCTTGCTCCTCCTGCAGGTGAGTCATGCCTACTTTTCTCTTAGGCGTTGTCCTCCTCGTCACTTTGTATGTTCTGTATTTCCTCTTTTTTCTTCTTTTTCTTCATGCTAGTTTGTCCATGATGCTCGACCCAGGTGACCAATGGAATTTCGACGATTTTGAGGTCAGAGAGTTCTACATATTCCACCAGTACAAGGAATTCTACCGACCATTCTTTGGTGATATCCTCCATCTCTTTGTCGTTCATATTATAATATAACTATAGCTCCTCTTTACTTTCATGCCTCAATCAATACGAATTTCTTCGTTATGGTGCAGTCCCAACGGTCCAACGATGTTCTTTCTGTCAATAACTGCATTTCTAGCAATTCTGGAGCGTTATTCTAATGGTAGGGCTGCCTCCAATGATCATATAGATTCGTCATGGTGAAGTCCCATTCTGCATGGTTCTATTATTTCGGTGAGGTTCAACTTCTACAGATCTACCTCCTGCGAAGTCTTTTCTGGAACTTCCTGTAGTTTTTATGACTTGTCTTTCTTCTTTCTGAGCTTCCTTTCCTGCTTTCCTGTGGTCTAAGTCTCTGGATTCCTCTTTCCATTATTATTCTTATCTTCTCTTAGTAAAGTGACTTCATGTTGCTGATGTTCTCTTACAGATTTTGAGGTTAATTTCCCTTCCCTTACAATTTTCAGGGTAGTTATACTTCTTTCTTGCATGGATAGGTCCTTCAAACGTTTTTGCGTTATTTCAAATTTGATAGCTACTTGTCTTTCATTCTGTTTCTTCGACTCAACTTCTCATTCTTCTATCAACGATCTATTCTTCTAGCTATGAGATCCCTTAGTTCTTTCTTTTTCTTTCCTGTGGCTTCCTCCTCTTCTTTCCTTCTGATCTAATCATTTTCAATCCAAGTCTTTCCTAACAAAAGTGGAAAGGGGGCATTGTTCTGAACAAACTAATAACTTCAAATTCTTCTTCAGTTGATGTTTCATGAGCAATCATAGGTATATTGGTAACTCTTCCACATAGGATTATCATTTTTCCTTTAAACAAGCCTATCCTTCCCAATGAAGGTAGCATAGCAGGCTTTCCCAAAATTTCCCATGTGCTTTTTGGCATAATATTCACATGTGTTTCTTCATCCAATACACAATCTATGTTGAAATCTTCTATTCTTATAACTATGCATTGTTTTTCTTTCAGGATCTCTGGTAAAATGATGTCTATGTGATCCTCCATTACTTCTTGTAACTGTATTAACATAGTCTCCGACTCTTTTTTTGTATGATTCTTTAATATATCCTTAGTGTCTTGACCTTCTTTATAGTTTTCTTGTCTCATGTTGATATTTTCAACTTTAGCAATCATCCTTGGGAAATCCTCAACCTCATGACCAATGGATTTACAAAAAAGACAAATAGGACCTATATCAGGGCATACCTTAGTAAGATGTCTCTATATTATGCAATTATAACACAGTGTTAATCCTCTTTTTCTTTTAAACAATCCCCAACCTCTCATGTACTATGCATTGGGATCACAGTGATGGACCTACAATCTACAAAAAGTCTTTCCAGGTTCCTCCATCCACTTATTAGTCTAAAACTCCTTTCTATGTATAGGAATAACATATCTTTCTCTATTTTTATCAAATTTATTCATATCAACTCTTTCTTCTAACTATTCCCTACCTTTCAGAATCAGAAAAAACCTATCAAACATACTTATATTCATGCTTTTGAAATAAAAATTTTCACTTATCTTACCCTTACCAGAGCACAAGGCCTTAAGATCTTACCTCTTTTCTTCATATCTGGCTTCTTTATTAGCACAGAGCTTCGCAAGTCAAGTAGAATATTGCGCACTACAACAAAATATATATGCATAGAGCTTTATCATTTCTTCATTTCCCAACAATCACAATTTCAAAGCTCATCAACAGAACCATTTGTTGGCACAGGGGCAGACCTAGGGTTCAACACTTCAACAACGCACCAACAAAACCCTAACTACCGGCCCTTTCGGCAACACCTGCGAAGCAAATGAAGTCTCACCCTAGGTAGAGGCAGGGGGTTTGCAGGACTCAGGTGTCTACAACCAAGCTAGGACATAGATCTATGATTACAATTCTTAACAAAGCACTTAAACAACAATATGCAATAGTTTCTTGAATCTCATTCACATCACAGATAAAACCCTTATTACAGATTAGTGCAGTAACAATAAATATCAATCACTTCCAATCACTTAGAACATAACATTAGCTCATATCTAGCATTCAATCATCTTTAACCACTAAGAAACAACATTACATGCATTCATCATACATTAGAACAAAGAAAATAAGAAAAAATCACATTGCACAAAGCACATTAAGACACAGGATATACGTGGTTCACCCTAGTGTGGGGCTATGTCCACCAACTTATTCTGCTTCTTTATTAGTCTTCAATCTTCTTACAATCATTTTATCTTGTGCACAAATCCACAGAGCCAAGCTTAGAATTGGACATGTGATTTATGCATAGCGCACTAGATCCACCTTCCCCAAACTCAGGTCAAGGCACAGAGCCGACTCCTTACTAGCATAGAGCATTACTTTACACAGTCTGTATGCACATAGCAACTTACAATATATTTCACTAAGCCAACATATTATGCACATAGCCAATCGATCCTTATTGATCTTCTCGATCTACTTCTTACATCACTTAGATACTTATTTATAAATTTACAAAAAGGCATAATCATGGGTAAATCCATGGGATGACATCCCTTAACCCATTGCATAAACCCTAGTAAACCCTTTACTTAGTCCACAAGCCCACAAAACAAGCACGATTTTGTGATCTCAGCTCTTCCTGGGCGCTACATCTTCGACCAACCTGTCAAAGTCCCAAAAGTGGTCAAAGAAGACCAATGTTTCCTCAAAACTTGGTCAAGGGCTAATAATGTACATGTAGCTATTCCTGTTGGCACAGGGGAAAACCTAGGGTTCATCACTACAACAGCGCACCAACAAAACCCTAACTCTTAACCCTTTCAACAACACCTGCGAAGAAGATGAAGTCTCACCCGAGGTAGAGGTAGGGGTGGTTGCGAGATTGAGGTGTCTGCAACCTTAGCTGGGACACAAATCTATGATTATGATACTTAATAGAGAACTTAGAACTGTTAGATCCTCAATATTCAATCAATACCTACTTCTCTAATAAAATAGAGCTTCGCAACATTCACACTTATCTAATGTAGTTAAGTACTTAGCACAAACAGATGGATCAGATCTAGCAGAAGAAAGCACTAAGCACATTCATAGAAGTCAGATCTAACATTCTTACACATCATTAGCACAAAGCATGTACAGATTTATCTATCTCTATTAAAGCACTTAGCAAGAGAGTCATAAACACATTAATACAACCACATAGCATAACAAAACAATATTTACGTGGTTCACCCCCACCCTGGGGCTACGTCCACGAACTCTTCTTCTTTATTGTCTTCAGTCAATCGATTACAAGCATAGAGCCTCAAAAACCTTACTCCGCATAGCACAAAAGATCTACGCAGCTTGCTAGATCCTTCTTCCTTGCGTTACAACACTAATCCTTCCACAATATTCTACAAGGAACTCCACTTAGCTTTGCAAGTCTCTTACAATCATGCACAAATAACTTACAGACTCTACTGTCACTTAGCATATATTCACATCATATAGATGTGCCACCCTTCTATATAGCCTAAGCATTTATTTATATATTACAAAATAGGCCTAAACATGGGTAAACCCATGGGCCAACATCCCATTCCCATTACATATTCCCACATCCCAAAAAGGACACAAAAAGGGGTCAAGATCCTGTGATCTCTTATTCATCTTGTTCTCCTCCTTCGACAAGATGTCGAAGTCCAAAAACAGGTCAAACTTGACTAGATATCAACAAAACCTAGTCAAGGGCCAACAACGCCCGAAAAATATATTTTAATCAAGCGAGGCATCGGTAACTTCAATTTTGATGAGGATGGTTTTTCCCCCAACTTTGATGGGGAAATTTTTGAAGAGACCTTTAGGGGAGGATCTTCTACCATCATAGGCTCTCAACGTGGGGGCATAAGGTACTAACTCTAGTGAGCCAAGTTTCTTCAATACGAATTTGGACATGATGCATGTGGATGCACCTTCATCAATGATACACCAATGAACTATGATGTTCTAGATCGTAACTGGTATTTGAAAAGCTACCAAGGCATGGAGGCGTGGTTCTTTGCTATCTAGATTAAAGTTGATGAGTCACGTATCAGCTGGATCGACTACCCCTAAGGCAGAAAGAAAAGATTTCCACTGAGTTGGACAGGTTTGGAGGACCTCCAATACAGACATAGCTGCAGGAGACTGTGCTAAGTTGTCATCCAGACTATAATTGTGTGCTTCCCTAGCATGAGGGTTATTGACATTCCGTCATAATGGAATGTGAGGTGTACGAGGGTTAGGTTCAGTGATAGAGCATGGAATAATCAAGAGTTGTTCAGCTATAGTTGGAGCATCTTCTGAGGTAGTTTTGGTAGAATCAAGAGGCATGTTTTACTGACGACCGCGCGTTTGTAAGAGAATATTATCTTCGCTAGTGAGGAGGATATTGCGATCGGTTGGATTTGGAGGGTGAATGGGACCTAGGTTTTGATACTGCCCCATTTGGGTGGGGCAGGGTGTAGCTCATGTTGGGTATTCATCACACCTTTGTGTGAAATAAGGTTTTTAAAAATGGCCAGAGGTGGTTGTTGCAAGTACTATTTTGGGGACTACTAAGGGACAGGCGACACTAGGGGATGTGGCACATTCATGGATTCTTTCATCCATTTGAAGTCATAAATTTGGGGACAATGGTGAGTATAATGTCCATACTCACCACAAATAGTGCAAGGGAATTTCATCCTAATATTGTTGTTGTTTTTATACCCTTGGTGTTTCTTGTTATTGTCCCCTTGGGGGTTCTGGTTGCTTGATTATGGTTTCCCCTAGCAGGATGGTTTTTTTGGGGGTTATTCCCTCCTGGTCCCGGGTTATTATTGTTTTGGTTTTTCCCTTTCGTCTTGGAATTATTCGACTGATGGTCTGGATTTTCTACATTCAATTGTTCAAAATCCTGAATCTGTTGAATGGGAGAGGTATGGACAAAGTTAACGTCGGAATGTGGGTGTCATGGTGGAGGCAAAACTGACTGTGGAGGACCAAGAAATGGAAAGTATGGATTGTTTTATGGCAACGATCCATAGGGTTCATAGGAAGGTGAAGCACTTTCACTAGTTCCTAGGTTATATTCTGAGGTAGAAGGTGAACCCGAACTCGGTTGAGAGGTCGACCGCATCATGGGTACCCGTGAGGGTCCACTCATGGGTGGGGGTGGGAGAAATAGGATATGGTTGTTGGTAAGGGGGAGCAGGGTAATTATATGGCCCTCCATATGGTTGTGGATATTGAGGTGCACCATAAATAGGTGGTGTTTTGTTGTAAGGGTTGTGATGTGTCATGGAACCAATCAACCCATCTGCAGTGTGGGACATCCCAAGTTTTTCACGACCAAATGGTACGACTCTAGGTGCATCAGGTAATAATGTTTATAAGTAACTTGACTGAGCATAGATAAAGTCGAATTGTTGGGCCTTGCTGATGGATTCCTATTCTATCAGAGGAAATGTGGATGCTACATCTTTGGCTAGTATAGAGATGATTGATGTAAGAAACCAATCGAGGCGTTGTTCCTTGGTGGTTTCTACTTTACACAAACTATGTTGCCGATTCCATTCACGGATTTGGTCGGAAATATGGAAAGATGAGGTTTGTTTTCACTCGAAGAGTAGTTCTAAGCTAGTGTCATGATGGACTAGTAGTTGAGAAAATGCCAAAAAGTCTTTGGCCGAGGATTCAAAGGTCACATGGGACCCTGATTTTTCATCCACATAACATTTGGCTGATGGACCAGTGAGTGTTCCTTGAAATTAACTTAAGAGGATGGAAGCATCCATGATGTTGTTTGAAGAGAACCATAAGTGGAAGGTCATAACATGGTTGGCGGGATCTTCCCCCGGTTTTCCTTCAAATTTTGGAATATTTGAAGGTAGTTTGGTAGGCATATTGGGCGATGTAAGGTCATGTAAAATGGGATCATTCGTGATTTTGGTCAAATCAAGAATGTTGAGAGATTCCAAGTATGGAATAGGGGGATTTGGTGGAGGATTATTTCTATCCATTGTGTGAGTAGGTATTGGACCTGTCCCTTGAGAGAGATGTGGTGGGGTTGTACTTCTCCCTTGAGAAGAAGTTGACCACTGCCTCCTTGTGAAGGAGAACTAGTGGATCGATGGCCTTGGAATGTGGACCCAAGAAAAGTGGAACCAAGTAAGGTTGATCCCAAAATAGTAGAACTCACGAGGGTGTGATATGGTTGGGTTGGTGAGTTGGAAAGACTAGGGACTCCTCCTAGAATAGGAGGGAGATTCTGCAAGTGTCTAGAACGATGGGGATTATGTGGGTCCCCTATGGTGTTCGACTAGAAAAGTGAATGTGTGAAAATGGTGATGAGAGAAATAAATGAACAAGATATTTGTATAATTTGGACAGTCACAAGATAGTACAACTCACAATTGCATGTAATCAAATGAGCATCACACATAAATCAATTGTAACTAAGAAAACATCTGGGTAGGTGGATTTTTTCCGTGTGCAAGAACAAATAAAAGAAAATGCTCATGTCCTAAAATACATAGCATCCTTCATCTCAAATAGCACCGAGACTTCAAAAAGAACTCAATAGTGGGGTCTGAAGCCACCATAAGAGGAACTAGTGAAGGTTGAAATAATCAGTTATAATGAGGGGTAGAGGGTGCATATCCCGAAAGAGCGGGCAATATTTCCTAATAGCCACACAAAATATAATCAAGGTGCAATTGCAGCCTACAATTTTCACCTGGGTAGATGTCCTAAATTTGGGTCACTAGGTACCTCGGTCAAAGTGTGGCATTTATATTTTCGACCTCAGAAATGGGTCACGAGATGGATCCCTTCCAAGAGTTGGTTGACTCAAGGGGGAACACACATAACAACTAGACCTTGGCCTTCAACCCTTCACCGATATCTTCGTCCCTTATTCTGTAGGAACACTTGACTTGGAGGATTTGAAATTTCCCTATTTGTCAACTTCTAATGTTTGAAAATGTGAGAACCAGATAACGAGGTTTTATTTGGATGCCTACCCCCGATATCCTACCTAGACTAAAACATTTCTTTTGACACCTCCTGCGAAGGAAAACTTAGTGAGTTTTTTAGAAATATTTTAGATGTGGTGGGATGAGAGATTGGGGGTGTGAACCAATCTCGTTTGAATTAATGGGCGTGGATAATTTCCAAAGAAGTACTGGGATGTTTTAGAATTCTTTTGGAGAAGACCTAATTCAACCTCCATAATTCAAAATGGAAATTATGTGAGTGAGGAGTGACTTTGTTTGTGAGCAAGTGAAAAAGTGTGCCAAGTTTTTAATAAGGTAGGTGTGTGATTGCAACATGTTGACTTCCTATGGTCCTTACAAATCTTTGTTACCTAGCTTACTAACTGTCATTGGTAAAACCTTGCGGAATTTTGAAAGCCCTAAAGAACTAGCATGTGGACATATGGGTCCTTACCAATCCTTTAAAGTCCCTAATGTTGTTTACACCAAGAAATCTTGAAAAATATCCTATATTGCAAGCATGTGGGCATGTATGCACCCATTACTTTGATATTTAAACTCCCCTAGTGATATAAACTAAGAAATAAATTTCATGAAACTATCATATGTTTGCAACATGTGGGCACATATGGGCTCTTACAAATTTAATATGATTTCAAAAGAAACTAAGAGGAACCCTAAGGGGGACTTGTCGTCTCCTAAATATTTTTGTTAAGGGAGATGAAACTTCCTCTTAACCTATTTTCCAATTGCCAATATCACACTAGGGTGCGAGGGATGAGCATACTCAATGGTCAAAATTGGTTTCTAGTCCCAATGTAAGTGTTTTATATATGATGGAAATGATATCAACTTAAAATTTTACAAACCAAACAATCCATCCATGTGGAAAACAAAGCAAAAAGAGGAGAATATTTGGTTCTTTTTACCCCCTAAATGCCTATGTTTGGCTAAACTTTCATATGGGAAAGGATTCTAAGTGCATGAAATCCAAAATACGAAGTCTAGGGGCCTTCAAATCATCAAAAAACCCTTACAATTTTGACAAAAATGATCTTTGCATGGGTTACAATTCTGATAGGTGCACAGAGGGCATACAGTGCACATAATGCATAGAGAAAATAATTATGTGGCATGCACAGTGCGGAGAGTGTGTGTCTATGGGAATGAAAATATGTGCACTTCCTGTCATGAGTTA
>ML797533.1:44173-70107 GCA_009831015.1 Picea engelmannii
GGGGGATTTTTGAATGAAATTCTCCTTCCTCGGCTCCAAATTATGATTTTAGCAGGTCGGTCTTGGTACCTACAAGTCAATATGATTAGAATGAAGTGCTCTCTAAGATCATATAGGGTGGAATTTGATATCGATGCTCAGTATGGTCGCTAATATGTTGTGTTGGTTTTGTCACTTGGGTGAGAAACAAACAACACTTGCATGTCTAGATGAGCCTGCTAGACAAGATAGTAGTTTGAGAGTGGGTTAAACAAGACAAACACATGTAATAAACAAAGAAATAAACTAAAACAACTAAGAAATAAAAGTTAGAAAGAATGAGAAACTTAAAACCATGAAAATCAATCAAATGACCAACATAATGATACCAATTGATCAATATATTAGTAGGCAAAACACAAAAGAGAAAAATGAAGACTTATGAGTGGCCTCTTCCTCCTTCAAAGAGCTCTTAAGTTCCCTAATGGAGAGCTCTTCATACAGTGGAAGAAAAACGGAAAATGGTGAAGAAAATCAATGCTTATTCCCTAAAGAGGTGAGTGGAATGGCCTATTGCAATTATGCTTGAAGGATCCAAAGAGAAAAGAGGATTCTCAAGGGATAATTCTAGGTAACATAACAATACTATGAAGATCTTGGTTTCTTAGTGCACCCATGGCTCTTATTTATAGAAATTATTTGAGGAAAAATGTAATTGGTTCTTGGTGTGAACAAGGGGCCTTTTAGGGCACCCTCTAGTCCTTGACCAGCCCCCCATTCGGATTTCTCTCAGATATGAAGGTCAAATCAGGTTGGGAGTTGGTCCATAAGTGGTTGGGGAGCCGACAAGATACATAAATGTGTCGTTCATAGAATTGTATAACTTTTTTCATACACATTCACACACTTAGCACATTGTACGCTTTAAGGACTTTGTTGGTCCATGCACACTGCAGGCGCTTCCTTTGGTGAATTTGAGCATGTCAATTTTTGACCCAATTGTGTAGTTTTTTTCTTTGGAATGCATTCCAGGGCTTCAGGTGAACTAATTGTTGTTGGCATTGCTATATTTATGTAACCATTTTTGTGCAATGTTGTAGACAAAATTTCAGTCATAACATGGAGGATCAAAGATAACTAACAATACTGCAAATGGAATCCATGGCACAGGTGTTACTCATTCATAATGAACAGGGGATAGAAAATAACTACCATATATTTTTTACTGGACATATTCCATCATATTAGGGATATACATTGTGCTAAATAAGTAAGTCGAATAGCCATAATACTTCATTTAATTACTATATAAATAGTGGGAATACAACAGTATGCACCTTGCACTAAGCTTTAATATTCAGAAAGATACAAGAGACATGAGACTTCTCCATTCAACCCAAGATTACAATAAGTTAACCCATAACTTCGGGACCGATGCCTTAAAAAATTAACCAGTTTAATTTTTGAACTGAGAGATTTATTTTATTTATATTTTTGTTAGGGATCATTGTCCTTCACTTTTCTACTCCTATCACTTGTATGATTTAAAGACCACACATGCTTCTGGTCCCTTCCAAGGCTCCACATAGGTTCTTTACATCAAGGAAAATCTTAACTGCCTGACCAAATGATCTTCTAGCTGCCCCACATCTTATTTTGTTGTTAGATGAAATCATTCTATAAGATATCCCAATGATTAATTTATTTCTTTCGACAGGGATCATCTTAGTTTTCGACGCAACTGACAAAACTCAGGTTGGCATGATCAACTCAAAAAACTTGGACTGAAAGTCCCTTAACCGCCTTTATATTTGGCATGCTTGTTAACAAAACCCAGTTCGATGCACGCACTATGGAATTCTTTCATGCATATCCTTAGGTGCATGCAAAACTACTAGATGAGTGTGCACAACTTTCCTTTTCATGCGTGCACAAAACTGAACCCAAAAATTTGGGTTCCAATAGGCTCCCACCACTATTTTCTGGCTCATCCTTTGTAGCACACCCGAACCCTAAGTACCCTATGTAGGGATGGGGCATAAAAATTTTGATTACTTTAGTCATATTGAATCATCTCTCTGAGGTTGCCATTATTTTCTACTCAACCATATCTCTCTAACGACTACTACCAGACTCAAAACAGAGCTCTGGATTGCAAGTTATGTCCTCCTGAACTTCTTCAAGAATTATCAGACATGGGCCATGTGGCGTCACCTCATTCATACTGCCTGAAGTTCCTACATCCATGGGGAATGTTCATCCATCATCCAATACAACGGTGGGACATGGTCTTCATTTAACACATGATCTAGAGGGAGGTTTGATGTTCGATTCTTTAGTGCTAGACGTCCCTTCTCCTTTATGCATGCCTATCCTTCGAAGTCCAGAATTCACAAACTCCTCAAGGAGCCCAAAATCTCACCACATGGCTTTGGCCTTCGTGCCTTTAATATTATCCTAGATACTACACCCCAAACCTTCGGAGTGCCAAAGTACCAGACTCCTGAAGGGTCCACCCTCACACATGGTGACATACTAGATGTAGAGGTAAGGATAGGTGGGTCCCGAGTACTCCACCCTCCAAATGGACCAAGTAAGTAGGTGGAAAGGGTGACACATGACAAGGAATAGATGAAATGTGGCCCTTACAGTGGGTGACACATGTCAAATGTTAATGTGCACATAGGTTCTGTGAAACGTACAAATCCACGTGACACGTGGCATGTCAAACGTGGGTCCACATCACCCTGGGTGATGTCAATGTGCCACATCACCCTAGAATGATAGCCTTGCAAGCCCTTCGATCTCATGGTCAAGGTGTGTCCATGTAACCCCTAGATCTACGACCTTGGCTACTTCATAAATTTGACATTCGGGGGATACATGTTGTGACTTCCTCCTTTCTCCCAGAGCAGTTAGCCTTGTGCTGACTATGGTTTAGATCTAACGATCAAAGGAGATCCTAAAGGGTCCTAGGTCCTCATCACTTCATAGCTTTGACCTTCGAGGGTTTCGGTATTATGGCCACTCCACTCTCCCGAAGTAGGACTTCGCCGAAGTACCATATGCAAGCCCCTCCACTGGTTGATCACATGGGTAAAAGGGGTTCTCAAAGAACTCCCTATATCCATGACTGTCATCACTTCATAAATTTGGCATTCAAGGAGTTTGGTGTTGTAACATCTCTATTCTTCTGAAGTAGGACCTCGCTAGACTTACCTCAACATAGGTCCAATGGCCAAGAGGACAACTGAATACCCCCGGATCTACGACTCACATTACTTCACGATTGGTAAATGGATCAAGGTTTAACAGTGGGACAGGTCTATCTTCCACGGTTAGGGAAACTACCAGGCGCTGATCAACCTCGTTGGTAACTGTAACAACTAGTTACCTTCAACTGGTTTACAAATAGTAAGGTCATAACATTCTGAAGCTCCATACTCTCGGAGTTTCAAAGCCAGAGAGGCTTAGGTCCTTTCAATCCTAGCATAGGGTTCCCATATTTTGGTCATATGGGTCCTCTGAAAACGCTCGTGGTGTACGCACTAATATCCTAGCCGTGAATTGGTTAAGGAAACGCGCATGATTCGTTGGTCACATGGGTGAAAGGTCTGAAGGAGGAACCCTCCTTCCACTGAGTTTGAACTTGGTATCCCCGTGAAGGTATATTTGAGAGGTCATAAGGAATTAGGCATTCCAGTTAATCCTACCCTGACTCTCTTGCGGACTGACATGCCAAACTCTCTAGTTGTTAAGTTGAGGTAAACATAGGAACATTCAAAGCATGGGTTCACAAAAAAACAATACACATTTCTACCTTAATCATTCAATACAGAACTTAGTCATAAACATATGTATATATTCAATCACCATTTCCATTTCAGTACACAGAGTATGAAAATACTTATCAAAAACCATAAATCGTGAAGCGATTACTGAAAGGGGTGTGTGTTTCCAACCAGCCATAGGCACAACCACTCTTGAATTCATTTACCATTGGCCACCCCCAAGCTATACAACTATTCTTTTAGAGAGACTCTTTCTTCTTGCTCAGCGACTGTGAGGGACGAAGGTTACTCTCCTCTTCCCACAGGATCCTGGCAACTGGTTTTCTGTGTACCAAGAAAGAAGGTCTGCAATGAGTACTTCTACAGTCACTCACCATCCCCATTTATTATCTTGGAATCAAAACCCTGCCAATTGCTTCTTGTGCCCAGAACGATCTTATTTCCCATCTCTTCTTTGAACCAGAGAGTTGCAAGAACTCTTTCCTCTTCTCGATATTAGTCTTTCGACTCTTCTCTTCTATAGATATTCCTATGCCCATGAATTACTTATTTTCCTTCCTTCCTCAACAAGGTTTTGTGGGTCTGAATCTATAGCTTGTGGTCAGGTCTAGAAGTCTTGAATATGAGTACTCTGCCCCATCTCCTAATTAAATCTTGAGGAGGACTCTTCCAGCTACCAGTCTAACTAGTAATTCATTTTTGGGTCAGGGGAATGTTTTGGGTCTGAGCCATTAAATCCAGTAAGGTACTGGTTTGGTGAGGTTTCATCTCAACCATTTTTTCTTCCCTTCACCATATCTCTCATAGCACCATGGTCTATCTTGGAAAACCCCCTTTCAACAGTTATGCAACACTATCCATTTTCTATTAATAACATAAAATACATATATTGACCTTTTATAACAAAAAGGTTCATCAAATCCAACATTCACACATATCTAGTCTACCATAGTCTCTTGGCCAGTTATAGATATATTTACAAACTGGGGGAAATAGTGGTATTACAATCCCCTCCCCTTTAAACAAATATTTTCCTTGATGTTCTATTTGTCGATGTTCTCTGTATGTACATAAGTAAACAAAAATGGGCATTCATGTTTCATGGCATCCTCCATTTCCCATGTAGTACCAAAGTGTTTTCACTGCACCTTGACCTATGCAATGGTTTTGTTCCTGAGTGGGGTTTTCTTCCCATCTATTATGAATTGTGGTTATGGAAGTAATTATCCCTCTATTTCCACCTGAATCATAGACCAATCAATTATATGATTAGAATCATCTACATATTTCTTCAATAACGAAACATGGAAAATATTATGTGCCTTCATTGTGGGAGGAAGTGCTAGCCTATATGCTATAGGCCCCACTCTATCCGAGATTTCAAAGGGTCCACAATACCGAGGGTCCATCTTGGCACAAGGTCCCATTCTCAAGGATCTTTTCTTGGGTCTAACTCTTAGATGCACATGATCCCCTATTTTGAACTCTCTAGGAGTCCTTTTTCTGTCTGCATATCTTTTCTATCTATCCTGAGCCACTTTTAGATTCTGTTAATCTGAATTACTTGCTATTCCATTTCCTTTAGCATATCTAGCCTAATTTTTATTCTTTCTACTGGGTTATCCCAACTGATTGGATAAATAGTGGTACTACAATCCCCTCCCCTTTAAAGGAACATTTTCCTTGATGTTCTATCTATCGATGTTCTTTGTATGTACATAAGTAAACAAAAATGGCATGCATGTTTCATGGCATCCTCCATTTCCCATGTAGCTTCATCTAGGCCAAAGTTTCCATTGCACCTTGCCCTGTGTAATGGTTCTATTCCTGAGTGGGGTTTCCTTCCCATCTATTATGCATTGTGGTTTTGGCAATAATTATCCCTCTAGTTCCACCTGAAGCATAGACCAATAAATTATATGATTAGAATCATGTACATTTCTTCAATAACGAAACATGGAAAATATTATGTGCCTTCATTGTGGGAGGAAGTGCTAGCCTAAATGCTACAGGCCCCACTCTATCTGAGATTTCAAAGGGTCCAAAATACCAAGGTGCCATATTGGCACAAGCTCCCATTCTCAAGGATCTTTTCTTGGGTCTAACTCTTAGATACACATCATCCCCTATTTTTAACTCTCTAGGAGTCCTTTTTCTATCTGCATAGATTTTCTATCTATCCTGAGCCACTTTTAGATTCTTTTTTATCTGAATTACTTGCTATTCCATTTCCTTGAGCACATCTATCCCAATTGTAATTCTTTCTACTAGGTTATACAAATTGATTGGAATCTTTTACAGTCTACCATAGAGGGACTCAAAAGGTCTCATATTTAATGATTCTTGATATCCATTGTTGTAGGAAAAATCTACCAGTGGTAGGTAGTCTTCCCACTTCTTAGGCTAATGCATTACATGTCTCCTTAACATTTCCTCTAACACTTGGTCTACCCTCTCTTTTTGTCCATTATTTTGAGGGTGATACGTTGTACAATTTAGTTTCAAAACCAACAAATCAAGATCTCCAAAAGCTTGAATTAAATTTAGTATATTTGTCAGATATGATATCCTTAGGTATTCCATGTAGTCTAAATATAAATTTCATGAAAATACTGGCAATATATATTGTCTTGCAAGTTGACTTGAAGGGAATGAATTGAACAACCTTGCTCAATTTGTCCACCACTACCATGATGACATCATTCTGTTTGGCTGATTTTGGAAATCCTATGATGAAATCCATGGAGATGGATTCCCATTTCCATTCTAGGATTGGTAGGGTTGAAACAACCCTGCTGGATGATAGTGTTCTTCTGTAACCTGTTGACATTCTAGAAATTTAGCCAAGTAATCAACTATGTCCTTCTTTAATCTGGGCCAATAAAATAGTTTCCTAGAGGCTACGATCATCTTCTGATAACCAGGATGACCAGTATATGGTATTTTGTGTAATTCATCCATCATGAACCTCTTCAAGTTATCACAATTTTGGATATACAACCTACCTTTTTAAGTTGGCAATCCATCATTCAACAATTTATAACCCTCATACTTCATCCCTCTAGGCTCCTGTTCTAAGTGCGATTTTACAGTCTTGAAAAATGCATATGTTTCTTGTGCACTTTTGAATATCTCCTTGACATCCATTTCATAGGTTCTTACAGCTTCCAGGTGAATCACTTTCACACTTCTTCTAAGGGAATTAACCACCCTATTTTATTTTCCTTTGATATGTTTGATTTTAAAATCAAACTCACTAAGGAGAGCCATCAATATAGCTTACATAGAATTAAGTTTTGGTTGATCAAACAGGTACCTCAACCCACAATGGCGTGTCATAAGAACAAATATTCTACCCATGATGTAATGCCTCCACATTTTTAAAGCATGCACTATGAAAGCCAATTCTATATCATGGGTCACATAATTGATTTCATGCTCATTCAATTTTCTGGATTCATATAAAATTACATGTTCTTCTTACATAAGGACTTCTCTGAGTCCTTCCTTGTAGGCATATGCACACACAAGGAAGTACTTTTTTGTATTTTCAATATTCAACACAGGTGCATTGGTTAGAAGGAATTTCATCTCTTGGAATCTCTCTTCACATTATGATGTCCAAATTAATTTAACTCCCTTTTCTGAAGGGAAGTTATTGGGAAACCAATCTTGGAAAATCCTTTTATGAGCCTCCTATAGTACCATGATAGGAACATAAATGATATGATATCATATACATCCTTTGGGATAGGCCAATACATAATGACTTTGATCTTGTCAAGATCAAATACCACCCATTCTTTAGAAATAGCATGGCCTAAGTAATGGACTTGTTTCTGGAAAAAGTCACACTTACTAAACTTAACATAGAGCTAACGTTCTCTTAGTACTTGAAGTACTAGATTAAGATGTTCCTCATTCTCTTCCCTATTCTTGGAATATATTAGGATATCATAAATGAAAACCAATACAAATCTGTCTAAGAACTTATTGATTGCATTATTCATTAAGCACATAAAAGTGGTTGGTGCATTGGTTATCCCAAATGGCACCACCACAAATTCATAGTGACCATATCTTGTCCTAAAGGTTGTTTTGTGGATGTCTTCATCCTTAATTAAGACCCGATGGTATCCAGACCTCAAGTCAATCTTGGAGAAAATTGAAACACCCCTTAATTGGTCAAAAAAGTCATCAATGCCTGGCAAGGGATACTTATTCTTTATGGTCATCTTATTGAGTTTCCTATATTCTATCTACAACCTAACTGTGCCATCCTTCTTTTTCACAAACAAGGTTGGTGCTCCCCATGGAGACACACTAGGCCAAATGTATCCTTTGTCCATTATTTCCTTTATTAGTAGCTTAATCTTAACCAACTATGGTGTGCTCATTGTATAGGGTGTTCTAGACACTCACACTGCTCTTGGTGCAAGTTCTATTGAAAATTCAATATCTCTTCTTGGAGGTAGACCCGGTACCTCTTTTGGGAACATATATTTATACTCTCTTAATATGGGATAGTCTTCTAGGATTGGTTTGTTGTTCTCAACAGAGTCCAACACTTGTATTTCATATAAAGGGCATCCTTTTCTGCAATACTTCTTCACTTGAATGGTTTATATTTGTCTCATTGAGACAGGCTTTTGAATCCCTTGTAGGGTTACCTTTCTCCCTTCTTCATTTTCACACTCCAAAGTTTTATTGTAACAGTCCAAATTGGTTTTATGGGTGACCAAGCAGTGTGTTCCAATCAACAGGTCATAATATACTAAAGGGATTATGTTTAAGGTTGCTTGTGTGGGTAATCCACTCATAATGAATTGGCATGATGGTATGACCTCTATTACTTTTATTTTGGTTCTAGTGGCTAGTTATACCATCCATAAAACATGTTTCACATGTTGCAATTTACATTTATCAATAGTTTGAGGGGAAATATAACTCAAATTAGAACCATGGTCAATTAAAATGGAAACTAAATGGTTGACAATCATACCTTCCATCTCCATCACTGAATCTTGGTGGTTGACTTGTCTATTATCCAAGGCTACATAAATTTGTGGCATGCTCCTAGTCACATCATTGACTGTGGTAGCCTCTTGGATGTTGTAGACCCTCATATTATTCTGTTTCCTATATGGGCAGTCCCTCAACAATTTTTCTTCTCTAAAACCCCAACATTTCAAGGGTTCTCTCTTTGTGTTATTAGTCTTACTTGAGGCTGCTCCAAAGGGTTTCTTTCCACTCCGAGAGGGGAAATTTTTCTGATATACACTTTTAGTAGGAAGGCTCATATTAGAACCTTTTCCATAGTTCTTAAATCTTGAGGGTTTGAACCACTTCTTCTTGAATCCTGAACCACTTTTATTCTTCCATTCCTCATGAGATTTTGTCTTATTCTTGAATTTCTCATAGAAATACCTTTGTTTTTGGATAGTGTCTTCTAAGTTATTTGTCCCATCAAATTCAATTATGCGCTAGAAGGAATGAGGAATTCCACTAATAAATCATTGCATCTTTATCTTTTCATCCTTTATGTAGGGAACATACCTTAATAACTCAAGGAATTTATTGATATATTAATCTATGGTGAGTTGTCCCAACTTGAGTTCATAGAACTCCTTGGTCTTCCCATAAAAGTATTTATCTGATAGATACTTATTATTGAAGTATTTGTCAAATTATTTCCATGAGAAGTCCTTCTCATGGATTCCTTTGACGTTCCTAAGGTCTTCCCACCAAATGGAGGACTTTCCATTCAAGTTAAAAATGACTATTCACACGTTTAAATTTTCAGAGTAGTCATGGACTTTGAAGTACTTCTTCAAGCCAAGAAGCCAAACTTCTTCTTATTCCCCTTCTTAATTTCTCCCTCAAAATTGGGTGGTTTGGCTTTGTTTAACTCTTCAGGGTCATGACTCTTGGAATGTTTCTTGTTCTTTCTTCTCCTCTAGGAATGCGAATTAGTTTTTCTACAAGAATATTCCTTAGAGTTATGAGTTTCCTCACCCGATGATTCTTCCAATGAGTGTTTCTTAGCTCCATGTTACACCTTCTTTGAGGTGCTCCTTCTTCTGTGGCCACTTTCAGGGCCATTCTTTCATATCTTAGGTGGAATATGGGTTCTCTTAGTATGATGTCTTTCCACATGACTGGTTGTTGATCCATGTTGCAACTTCCTTTGTATATATCATAAGATTTGCAGTAGGATTGCATTAATTTCATTTTGATTTTCCTTCTCCTTTATCATCTTTCCGTTGTCAACCTTACAAATCTATAATTATTCCCCAATGATTCTTATGGTTTCATCCAAATCTGGAGGGGTCTCCACATCACTCCTTTCATGAAATTCTTCCTCTCTATTCTGGGAGCTTTCCCCCAATTCATGGTTTGTCACCATATTTTATGTTGTAGTTTTCCTGCGGTCCACTGACTGCTTGAGTGATGATAAAACAGTTTATGTTAGTTAATGATATACTAGTTTTATGAACAACACAGAGTTCATATTTTTCAAAACATATACAACAACAAAAACTTACATTCCTTCATTCAGTAGAGGTTTAAATAAGCCTCTTAGGAATGGGGTAAGATAGGGTGTCTGTTGGATCATGTTGTCATTGATGCCAATGGTTTGATTGATTGATGTCATTGATTGATATCAAGTGATTGATTGATGTTAAAGTATTGATTGATTGATGATTGATGTAATATAATATGTATTTTCCTTGATGAGAATTCATAGATGAAGATGAATCAATGAGTTGTCATTGATACATGATGAAGATGGATTGATGTGGTTTCATTGGCATATGATGCATTGTTGGAGAAATGTATAGATGACTCATCATTGTCTTATCATGATTGATAAGGTGCACAAATGGATGAACTCCAAAGTGGTCCCCTTATGGTGAAATCCCTCACGAGAAGAGGCTTTGAGGATTGAGTTATCCTAGAAGAATGGTTGGAGGACCCATGCTCTCATTATTGTCTTATCATGATTGATAAAGTGCACAAACGGATGAACTCCAAAGTGGTCCCCTTATTGTGAAATCCCTCACAGGAAGACGCTTTGCAGATTGAGTTATCCTATAAGAATGGTTGGAGGACCCATGCTTGTATGTGGAATAACGAGATGAAGATCAAGGAAATTGTTGGTGAAACTATCCTAGATGGATAATGCTTGTCATTCCATTTCTGGTGGTATGTGGAATGTCACATAACTCCTCATGGTTTGAGAGTTATGGCCTTACGAAGATGAAGGACCCCACATGAAGGCTTGAAGCTCCCAAGGTCAAAGAAGTCAAAGTGACCTAAAAGAAGAAATCATTATTTAAATGATAAAGTAAAGTGACAAAGTCAAGGTGGATTATTTAAATAATAAAGAGAAGTGACAAAATCAAGAAATGATAATGTAAGGTAACAAAATCAAGAAGGAATATTTATGGAAAGTGGTAAACCCTAAAAATAAGGAAAATAGGTCAAGTGACCTAGAAATGGGTTAATATTATTTAAATGATAAATTAAAGTGAAAAATTCAAGGTGGATTATTTAAATAATCAAGAGAAGTGACAAAATGAAGAAATGATAAAGTAAGGTGACAAAATCAAGAAGGAATATTTAAATGATAAAGTATTGGAGAACTTTCTATTTATGGAAAGTGGTTAACCCTAAAATAATGAAAATAGGTTAAGTGACCTAGAAATGGGTTAAGTGACATAAAAATGGATTAAGTGACCTAGATGATGAAAGTATAAATAATATAGCAATGGTCTCTTGTAGATAATCCTTTTTGTGGATCAATGGAGAGCTTCTTGTGAGAATATCTTTTGGAGTATTGATGGAGAGCTTCTTGAGCATTTTTGGTGTGGAACACTTGAGCATATTGAATATATATAGGTGACTGAGGTAACCAACGATATCTAAGCCAAACTTCTGAGGAAAGTGAAGAAAATAAGGCCGAAATGCAAGGAAGGATAAATTCTTTTGATGGTGCTTTCTAAGGTATGTTATTTACAGGTCATCTCACCATTTTCGCTATAAAGTTTTTTCTATAATGATTCAGATCTTGAAATTGCTATGAAAGTGAGAAAATATATCCAATCATTTGGGGTTAAAATTTCATCTTGTGGGTCGTTGTATTTTGGGATTTACACTCCGTGGAAAATAGGGTTTGTGACCAGTCCTGAAACTAGTCAAAAACAGGTGTTTCAGGTAAAAACGTCATAACTTCTTCATAAGAGATCCAAATTCAGTGATACCAATTGTGTTGGTTATATTACAGTCTTTAGTATGCTATGTAAATGTTTCAAATCATTTCATTGAATATTTTGTGCGGGGCACGCTCTACAAGGTCACTCTCTAGAATAAGCCAAAATTCAGCAAGGTATGTCATTTTTGCTATAACTCCTTTTCTGAGAGGTTACAAATAGTGTCACTTGGAGGAAATGCATAAAAAACACCGAAGAAAATTTTGTATCAGTTTTAGATCTTCATTCATTACAGGTACAAAGTTATGATTATTTTAAGTTAGGGTTGTTGACTAATCCAAAACTAGTCATGGTTGAGACAAGCAGTTGATGAGTTGCCACATACATGAGTTTTATAGTTGATGATGTTGGTACATATTGATGAGTCATTGTGTATGAGTAGTTGAAACATGATTGGTATATACTTGGTGTTGCGCCTCTTTCGTCACCTTAGTGAGCAAAACAGAGGTGCTTGCAAGCTCAGTTGGGTCTGCTGAGCAGGACAGCTGCAAGGAAAAGGGTTAGAAAAAGAAATAGAAAAGAAAAACTAAGAATTAAACTAAGAAATGAAATAACAACTAAATTTATAAGCATAGGGACATAGAGACAAAAAGAACAATGAGACCCATGTCACCAATGATAAGGCTAATATTAGTGAAAGAAAACACCAAGAAGCAAGGGGACTATGAGTCCCTTCTTCCTCCAAGGGAGGGCTCTTGGACCCCCATAAGTAAGCTCTTCTTACAACAAATAAAAATGAAAATGGTGAAAGAACTCTTTGCTAATCCACTCAAGGGGTGAGATGTATTTCCCAATTCAATGATGCAAATATACTCTTGGCAAGGACAGATTCCTCAAGAGAATAATGGCAACATAACTTTCTTTGAATTCCTTGAAAAATGAAGTGTATCCATGGCCTTTTTATAGAATTCCTTTGAGCTATTGGTCAACTAGTTTGTAGTGTGTAAAGAGGCTAATTAGGGCATTTCTAGGTCTTTGACCAGCCATCCAGTCTAATCCAGTCCATATTTGAGTGTCAAATCGGCTTGGGAGCTGAACCATAAGTGGTGGGAGGCTGACCACTCTCATAAATGCGTTGTTTCTCAGGTGCACGGATTTTTGCGATAACAGTCGTGCATCGTGCGCATGTGTGCGATTTTTGCGTTCCTGTTTCGTGCATGTGCACTCGCACCCAGTGTCTTCATAGCGCCCTTCAAGTTTTCACTATTTTGTCTAGTTTTTGACCCTTTATGAATGCTTTGGTGTTAATTCACGTCCATGGATGACTTCATAACTGTTTGACGATGATGAATTCTTGTAACCATGTGCGGACGAAATTTCAGTGATAACAGATGCCCCCTAATGGATGAGGTTAGGAGCATATGTATAGTCGAAATACATCAATGTTTCTTCTATTGAGAGTGTGGTTGTAAGAGAGAGAAATAGTGGGATCGTCCAGAGCGATCCATTGGAGGGAAAAAGGAATCAGTAGAACCCAACCTTCCATGAGGTGTGTGAAAAAGAAAACTGTGTACAAACGAGGTGGGCATGCCCCAGGTTTGTGTCATGTAACTCAAAAAAGAGGAATGAAGTGTTGGTGTAGACAACTGCAGCGCCCTCGGGGGCGGTCGTGATAAAGGCAGAAGACAATTTTGCGGATGAACATACTCTGAATAGTAGGCAGTGATCGCGGTAATAAGTATCACCAATTCTGTGGGCATTGGTAGCCCAGCCAAGTTCAAAGATCTTATACAAGTGAAAGAACTAACTGCAATAGTTGCAAAGTAAGACCCACCATAACATGAGAAAGTGTTGGCGTCGAATGTTACAAGGGTCAATGACAGCAGGGAGTAATTGTGTTTCACCCTGTGCCGTCTGAGATCTCTCATTAGGTGGGTAATGAGAATCAAGATACTGTTTCCCTTCTGGAAAATTGTGTTGATGTCGACAACAAGGGGGATGCAACTCCCAAAAGAAAATGGCTTTGTGAAATATACTAGGTGAGGTTAGGAAGTGGAGGAGATACATGGATGAAGTCAAGATGTAGGAAGACTCAAGACTTCCCTTAGTTGGAGTATATGTGAGATAAAAGTGGCCGCAACCATTCAACGAGGCCAAGTATCAAGGGGATGACAAGATAGGGGATAAGTTGTTCCAGAGGCGGGACAAGGTGAACAAACTCAGAGGGCAGAGGTATGTGGTCTGTGGGGTACTCTAAAGATATGGACGATGTTGGCAAGGGTGGGTGATAAGTAGTGCCCCAACCAAGGGTGACATGGGTTGCATTTGGCCAAAAAGGGAAGAAGGTCTTCAAAGGTGACGACAAAAAAGGTAATGTGACAACTGGAAACAAAGGCGTTTGTACAATAAATAATGAATAATTGGGGAGAAGTGTACAAATACAGAAACAAATGCCCCAGTGTGATATGGTTGGCCTGGGTAGGGCATAATTTGCGTGGAGAAATGATGGAGGGTGGGGGCCCCATGGGTGGGTTTCTGTATGAGGTAGGTGAAATGAAGGGAGATTGGTAGATGGGCAAAAGGATTGTGGATGAAATGGAGTGTTCATGCTACTGTGGAGGTGCAACCCAAAAATAGAACCGTGGAGAGATAATCTGGGAGTCCATTGGGAAAGCTAGCAAAATGAGGAGAAGGAGTATGTGGCTGATTCGCGACATGATGTAAGAGTATCGGGACCCCCATCCTTAAAGGGTTTTTGAAAAATAGCACGAGTGTCAAAAGTGCAAAAGGGTGCTATGAATGGGACAACTCATGTGGGTAAGAGTGCTACCGGGTGACAGTACCGAAGATGCAAATGGAGGTGTGGATACTGCAGAGCCGGAAATGGGAATCCTAGAGGCAAATGTCAGAGGGTGTGACAGGAAATGTAAGTGATATTCAGAGGGAATGACTACATGCCAGTGCTGAGTATATATATGAAGGGGTTGTGTCGATGTATGATGACCAAGTACCTACACACATGAAAACCAAATACCCGACGTGAACAATATCTGAAGAGAATTGAATATATGAGCATGTATTTGATAAGTGTGAATATGCACATGCGTACCTGATCAGGGTATGGAAAATGGCGTCCTGGGGGCTCAAGATGAAAAGAGGCCCAGGGACTGTTGTGATGTAGATGACGGGATCCTGATCCCGTGGTTGAAGACAGATCAAGAAATGGACACCTGGAGCTCCTAGAATGGTGAGTGGAAGTTTGGCAAAAAGGCCTATATATAGTTGTAGGGCTCACATTGCCACCTCATTTGTACTTGCTGCTATAGTGATTGGACGAGAAGCATTCAGAAGATATTGTGAGATTCTGGGAGGATGGGGCATCTGATCGAGGACCCGTGAGCTTCAGGTTAGTGGTCTGATCATCCTGCATAGAATTAGGGTTTCATTTTTTGGGCAGGGGTTGTATGGAGGGCCGTACAGGGGGTGTTTCTGGGTGTGGGCCCCACGTGTGCGGGTGATCCGATAGTAGGTGCGCACATATGCGTGCTTTCCCACTAGATAGACGTGCATGGGAGCGTTGGTAAGGGGATAGAGGGCATGCACTCTGTGCGTGCCTATCGGATGAACAAGCACGCACGTATGTGTGCCTGTAGAGTGAACAGGTGTGCCTCAGAGTGCACCGATGTAGTGAATAGGTGCACACACATGTGCACCTATGTAGTGAATAGGTGTGCATACGTGCGCGCCTGTGTAGTGAACATGCGTGCACAAGTGCACGCCTGTGGGGTGTACAAGCACGCATGTGTGTGCGCCTGTGGGTCAAACAACCACGCCATGGAGGCAAGGTTGACGGGTGTAAAATGTGTCTTTTTGATGTTGTTGATTGTCCATGTGGCTGACTTAGGACAGTTTTATGTGTTGCAGGTGAGCTTTGTGCAGGATGCCTATTGGTTGGCGAGAGCGGGGTTGGTCACAGCAGTGAGACGTCGTGGCTATTGAGGAGCTAGGTGTACCTACGACTTTGGCAGCCTGTGGGCTACTGAAGTTCTTTGAGTGCCCATTGATACGGGTGCAAGAGTATCTCCTATAGTTTCTTATCTGGCCATGGAGTCCAGACCTGCACTACTTCATAGTGCGGGGAGAGTAGATTCCCTTCACTGCAGTGGAGGATGTATATTTTTTGACTGGGCTCCCATTTCAGGGAATGCCCCTACCAACGGAGCCGGTGCTACTGAGGGATACACTGCTAGTGACGGTTAGCCAGAGATATTGTTAGGGGCTGAAATTTATGTCCAGCACGTCGTGAGCATTGGATGCGCTAGTGCATCGCTGTATAGCAGCAATGATTGTGAGAGTTTATGGTTTGTTGGCGACGTAACAGATCAGTGGTGGCCAGCTAATGGTGATGGAGAGAGTGTTGGCTGGTGAGCACTTTACTTGGGGGTTGACACTGCATGCCAGGATGGTAGGGAAGCTAGACCATTGTTGGTCCACGGATGCTGGAGAGTTTTCCTTCGGATCCATCCTGGTGGCCTGGTTTCTAGAGAGGGTGTCGATGTTGCGCCCTAGGATTCTATTGGGTGTGCCTGGGGCACGAGAGTCGTAGATGAGGCGGTGGTCGACTGTGTTGCTTCACCATGGTGGTGGTGAGGGTGGCCACTTCTTTACTGCAGAGGCGGCGCAGGTATGGCGGCAGATGTCGCAGGTGATATTGTGGTACCCCTATGCCAGGGTTGAATTTCAGGAGGATCCAGACATGGTGCTACCTCCAGGGGAGGTGTTTGACCATTGAGGTATGTTGATGATGTTGATATGTATGTTTTTGTGTTTTGAGATAGCATGACATATGTATATAATATAGATACTGACACTGTCTTTTGCTTGTTTATATGTGCAGATGTGGCACCTTGCAGGCAGGAGGTGGAGTTGCAGAGAGTGTCGGATCGTCAGGAGCCAGAGAGACTGTCGCGGGGAGAGAGAAATCAGCGTGAGGACACCGCGATGTGACCAACTGATCCAGAGAGAGAACTGAGGAGATGTCAGTTTGATGACCCTGGTGTTGGGCCATCACATGCTCCTCCGGCGGCTGCCAGAGTAGATTTTGAGGACATACGTCATCGCCTAGAGGTGGTGTTACAGGACATTCCTGAGGGCATGTGGTCTCACATTCAGGATGAGGGTATCCTGGAGCAGTGTGTGGGGGTTCTGTCACCATGGAGGGTCATAGTACAATGAGAAGTAATGGCTGGTGCTGCGATGACTGGATGACTTCCACCAGGGCAGGAGGGACCGGTAGGGGGTGGACCACCACCGCTTGATGGAGGGGCAGGTGGTGGTGGGCCACCACCGCCTGAGGGAGGGGCAGGTGGTGTTTTTCTAGAGGCACCATGAGTGGTGCTCTATGTATTGATGTATTTTTTCTATATAGGATGGTGAGCCCATTTTGTACCGAGGTGCTTCATTGGCCTGTGGATAGTTGTATTTTTGTATGTAAACATTTGGATGGAACTATGGACCTTTCGATATATACATGAGTATACATTTTGAGATCTATGTGGTGTTTACATGTGTTTTGTTAATGTATTGATGATATCTAATCTATATATGCGATGATAGGTTGTTGATATGTTTATGTATGTGTAGAGGTAGCTTGATGTGATATATGCCAGTCTAACACAATATTAGCTAGGTTATCCGTAATTTGATTCAATTGTCTTGGAATATGTGTAAATGTAATGGAATCAAAATGTCAAGATAAAAGTCTAACCTGAAGGTATTTGCGAAAGAGGCAAGGATCGCGGATGCGGTACACATTGTTGAGCTGGAGAACAACTAGTTGAGAGTCGAGAAAGATGCTAAGGTGACGAATATGATGATGCTAGGCATCGGCCAAGAGGTCGATGATGGCAGTGTATTCGGCTTGGTTGTTGGTTGATGAACCCAAACATATGCCACTCGAATGGAGAATTTCATGTGAGGGGGTGTAGAGAGCCCAAGCGGTCGAAGAGAGATTTTGTGTCCAACGAATGGCACCGTCGGTGTAACCTATGTGGTAGGTCGATGGAGGAAGCATCTGTTAATAGCACAAATGATAGTTTAGACAGGAGGTATGGAAAAAAGATTAAAAACACTATAAAAGAAATAACCTAAAGTAGAATGACTACGTTTAAGCATGAAATTTCTTTAAATACAACATGTTGATAGGTTCTTTGAGAGAGAGGCCTTCGGAGGAGGCCAGGATGTATGCGCCTTTGGTGAGGCAATGTTGGATAATGTATGGGCCATGCCATAGTGACTCAAATTTTCCATGGCCAAAGGTATCATGAGCGATATCATAAGCTAGGATGAGGTCTCCTTCGTGAAATGAGCGAAGGTTGACATGTCGATAAAAGGTAGCCTTGGATCATTTTTTAGCTTCCTCATTGTTCTATAATGAAGATTGACGATCTTCATCCAGAGACTCTAATTTCAGCAAGCACTGCTCCATTGGAGCTGTGTCAGGTAATATCTCAATTGCAGTGCGTAAGGTGGGAATTTTTCACTCGATGGGAAGAGGGGCCTCAACCCCATGGACTAGATGAAATAGTGTGAAACCAGTAGCTATTTTCACAACCGTACGGTAAGCCCATAGCGTAGAAAATAACATATGATGCCAATTGGTTTTATGTTTATTAACTATGAGTTGTAACATGGTCTTGAGAACCTTGTTAATTGCTTCGATTTGTCTGTTAGACTGAGGGTAATATGGTGAGGCAAACTCGTGAGAGAATCCTAACTGAGATAATAGTTCGACGACGATCTCATTCTCAAAGTGTTTCCCATGATCGAAAATGAGTTGGAGTGGTACTCCAAAGTGATATATGACGTGGTTAAAGAAAAAATGTACTGCGGTGTCTGTGGTGTCAGCGGTGTTGTTGAAGGTGGGCATAGCTTCTGCCCATTTGGTGAAGTAATCGACGATGACAACAATGTATTTGTGACCATTGTTGGAGGGGGGATTACAAGTCATGAATTCGATGCCCCATTTACAAAAAGGGTTGGTAGTGATGACGGGATGAAGAAGAGTGGGGGGAGATTGGGCTTTATTGGCATAAAGCTGACATTGCTCACATCGTTTCATGGCGTGAATGCAATCGTGAAACAAGGTAGGCCAAAAGTAACCTACTCGGATAATATTCTGAGCAGTGGATATGCCTGAAAGATGGCCCCCACATGCACCGATGTGGCAGTTGTTTAAGACTCTATCGGCCTTGTCAATAGTCAGGCATCGACGAAGAATGGTGTCGACTCCCCACCGGTATAGGATGTCTTCGATGAGGAGGTAGCGGGGGGCTTGATGGTGAATACGACGACGATCATCTCATGAAAGGAGGTTATTGAACTTTTGAGTTCGGAGGTAGATGAGGAGGTTTCCGTACCAAGGATCATCCGAAGTGATGTAAAAGAGGTGTTCGTTGGGAAAGTCAGTGTTGACAGGGGTACTGGCGGTGTCAGAGGGGAGGGTCGTGACAAGTTCGGCGAGAACGAGGGCCTTATTAATATTGTTTGTTGAGAACTATAGGTTGTACTACTGAAGGATAACGATCCATCGAGCAAATTTTTCGTTAACTTACCGACGACTGAGAAGGTACTACATAGGGTTGGAATCTGCTACAACCCTGGTTGTGTGAAGCAGAATGTAGTGGCGTAGTTTCTGGACTGCGAGGATGACTGCAAGAGAAAGTTTCTCTTTGTGTTTATACTTCAAGGGTGGCCCTAAGAGGTTTTTACTAATGTAATAAATGACATGCTCATGATTGTCATCACCTAGCTGTACGAGAACTCCTACTACTGACACAACTGATTTTGATACATAGAGGATATAGTCGCGATTGTAGTCAGGTGCACTAATTAAAGGTGCATTGGAGAGCGATGTTTTAAGATCGTCAAATGACTATTGGGCATGGTCATCCCAGTGAAATGGGATGTCATGACGTAGTAAGCGAAGGAAACCGTGTGCGCATATGGCGTAGTCAGGGACAAATCGTCGTAGAAAGTTAGCTTTGCCTTGTAGGCTCTGAAGTTGACGTAAATTCTGGGGAGGTGGAATTTCGGTGATAGCTTGGACTTTGAGGGGGTCCACGGTAATACTGCTTTGGGAAATGATAAAGCCGAGGAGGCACCCTGTGGTGACACAGAACACGCACTTGAGAGGATTTAAGCGGATGTTGTACTGACGATACCGTTGAAATATGATTGTAAATCATCAAGATGTTGGGTGTGTTTCTTGGATCGAGCTGTGAGGTCGTCCAAGTAGGCGAGGATGATATGAGCCAGATCATGAAAGATGTATGTCATGGCCCATTGGAAAGTTGCGCCAGCATTCTTTAAGCCAAAAGGCATGACACGATATGCAAAAGTACCCCAAGGGGTAGTGAATGTGGTTTTGTACTGATCGACGGGGTGAATTTCAATTTGATTATAACCAGAGAATCCATCCATGAAGGATAGAGCCTCGTGACCTGTGTATTCGTCGATAATTTGATCGATGAAAGGCATTGGAAAGTTGTCTTTGGGACATGCGTGATTGAGATCGTGAAAGTCTATGCAAACACAGATAGTGCCTTGTTTTTTGTTAATGGGTACAAGGTTGGAAACCTATGATGTATAGGCGATGGGGTAAGTGAACTCGGTAGCACGTAATTTGTCAATTTTGGCTTTGATGGCCGCTGCTTTGGATGGGTGTAGCGGTCATTGTTTTTGACGAACTGGTGTAATTTCGAACCAGGTGTCGATGCGATGTTCGACTATAGAGGGATCGAGGCGAGGAATTTCCATGTATGACCAGGCAAAAATATCTCGATATTCTTGGAAGAGGGCTTTATAGGTGGTGATTTCCTGAGGAGTGCAAGCATCTCCAATGGTGATTTCCTCGACAATGCCATTTTTTATGGAAATATCGATTTTAATGGTTGGGGAAATGTTGGCCATGTTGCCTTCTTCAAAAGAATCAGGGGAAGGAATGGGGTTTTCGAGCCGGTCGATAGGCCCTGATGGGATAAAATCCTTGGTTTCGACCGTGTAGATGGGGTTTTGGTTAGGAGGCGTGGAGGCTTCCTGTGGAAAGAAGAGTGTGTGGTGATGCAACACATCCGAGGGATAGTCTGGGTGGTTTAACTCTTTGAGTATTTCTTCGTCGCAGTGGAAGTGACGGGAATACAAGGGGTCATGAGGAGTGATATCGGTGACTGTTGTCGTGTGGTTGCCCCCTGGTGAGGAAGAAGCAGAGGGAACAACGCTAGGAGATGGTGAGGGTTTTCTCGACATAAACCAAATATTGAAGTACTAAGGAGTACCCGTGGTAGTTGGGTGTAAAATGGCTGTGGGGGAATGAGAGGGAGAGTTGGGGCGATTCGGGGGTGAATCCTCAGATAAGTAATCTAAGAACCATGGAGGCATTGGAAGGGCCTGGGGTTCAGGAGAAATGACATGAATAGTCTCTAGTGAAGAGGTAATGTCAACTATCGACTCTGCGGGCCATTGAAGTAGGGTCAATTGGTGTTGCCTGTATTCAATGATCATAGGACACTGGTATGTAAAATGATCTAATGAGTCACATAGAGAGCAAGGGCATCTCATACGTTCATTGACTAAAGTGGTGACATAACGGATGTCAATGATATTTGTTAAGGAGGACGTAGCAAGACTGGGGTTGCTCTAGATGCTTTGGCATACTGCGGCTAATGTCTGCCTAAAGCGTGGCAGTGCTGGGCAATGGTGGGTATAATGGCCATATTCTGAACATATAGCGCAAGATAATTTGGTCCACAACCCTTTAATACTGGAATGGGGGGTGGTATTGGAAGTACTGGATATAGTGGCCAGTGTTGGGGGATTTTGATTGAGTGGAATCAAATTCCTTAACTCTAGTAGAGATGGGAAATTGTTGGTTTGGTGTCCCTCTTTCTCACATAGTGCACAAGGAGGTTGGATGCATGGAGGAAGTGGAGTTGTGGGTTCCTTCTTCTTTCTCCTGCCCCCAGCTGTGGCAGGGGGGTTAGTGAGTGGGGGTGTAGGGGGTATGGTGGGAGTAAGTATGGGAATCGTCATGGGGATTCCTTCTTTTTTGGGGGGAAGGGATGGTTGAGGGACCATCTCTAGTGGGTGTAAATACAAAACTAGGATTACTAACACCATATTAGGTAGGGTGAGCATTGCGGCTACCTGGAAATCTTCGATGCCTGGTGGAGGGTAAAAGAAGGGAATTTGGGTGATGGCTTGGGGAACTGTCTCCCAAACTGGGATATGTCCTTGGGGAGAGGTGGAATCATGGACTGGTGGGGTCGACGAGTGGGCAGGAGGTTCTTGAGGGGGGAGTTCTGTGACTAGTGGGACGTCAGATATGGTAGATGCCTATGTAGGAGGAAGGGTATCCTCTGTGTGAGTTCCATTAGATGATACGACACATACTTGATTGGAAGGATGAAGGAGTGGTGTTGCTCCATGGTAAGTTCCTAACAATGATGGATTTTTGAAAATTCCATGACCCATCTTGATGAGTGGGTATGCATCATGGCTCGTGTGGATGAGAGGAAGAATGTTATCAATGTTGGCAGATGGATTAGGCTCGTAATGTGAGACTTGGTCAATAGTAACAATCTTCCCATTGTGAGGGAACATCATTGTTCGAAAGATGGAAGATGCCACTTCCTTCATAGCGTACATGTAGCTACGACTGAATATGATATTATAATCGAGTGGGGCGTCAATAACTTTGATGTCGATGAGAATAGTCTTGCCCTCAAGTTTGACGGGGAAATTTTGGAAGAGACCTTCAGGAGACGATGGTCATCCGTCATAAGATCGTAAGGTGATGGCAGAGGGTATGATTTCAGGGGAACCAAGTTTCTGCCATATAGTTTTGGACATAATGCATGTAGATGCACCTTCATCGATGATACATTGATGAACTGTGATGTTCCGTATTTTTATTGGTATTTGAAAAGCGATCAAGGTGGGAAGGCAAGGATTTCCTTTGTCAAGATCAAAGGTAATGAGTCGGGTATCTATGGGGTCGACTGCCCCCAAGGAAGAAAGTAATGATTTCTACTGAGTGGGATAAGTCTGGAGGACCTCCAAAACTGACATGGCAGCCGGGGATTGTTCTAAGTCGTCTACCAAACTATAGTTATGAGTTGCCCTAGCCTATGGGTTGTGGACATTTCTGCGTAATGGGATGCGAGGGATGCGGAGAGGTGGCTCGGCGGTAGGGCGAGGAATCACCAACGGGGGTCCCGTCGGTGTAGGGTTTGTCTCTGGAGGGATGGGAGGAGACTCAACAGGTGCATGATACTGTCGATTACATGTTTGCAGAAGGATTTCTTCCTCACTAGTGAGGAGAATTGTGTGATCTTTTGGATTGTTTGGGTTGAGGTATTGTCCTACCTGAGGTGGGGGATGTTGTGTGTCCTGTTGGGTGTTTATCACACCTTGATGTGGAATAGGATTCTATAGCATGGCAGGGGGGTTGTTGCATGTATTTTTTTGGTGCCTGCTGAGGGGTAGGTGGTGCTGGAGGATGGAGAAGACTACCAGAGTCTTTCAACCATTTTAAATTAGTGATTTGGGGGCAATGATGAGTGTAATGGCTGAACTCACCATAAAGGGCACAAGGGAAGTTGGTTTTAAAATTATTGTTTTTTCTCCCTTGATGCCTATTATTATTGACCCCCTAGGGGTTTTGATTCCCTTGGTGCTAGTTTCTCCCAGTGGGTTGGTTCTACTAGGGTTGATGCCCGCCTTGACCGGGGTTGTTGTTGTTCCTGTTTCATCCTTTATTTTTTGTATTGTTCGACGAATGGGTCGGATTGGCCGTATTCAACTGTTTGAAGTTTTGATATTGCTGAACGGGAGAGGGTTGGACAAAATTCACCCCAGCATGAGGATGTGGGGGAGCCATGGGTTGTGGGGGAACCGAGAAAGGAAAGTACAGATTCTGTGGTGGTAACGATCCGTAAGGTACATAGGAAAGCGTAGTGCTTTCTCTAGTACTATAAGCTAAGGTAGAGGGGGTACCAGAGCTCGTTTGAATAGGTGGATGTATGGGGGTGCTGGCGGTGGTCCACTGATGGGTGGAGGTATAACAACAGGGTATGGTTATTGATAAGGGGGTGGGGAGTAATAAAACGTGCCCCTGTATGTCAGCGGGTATTGAGGTGTTCCATACATCGATGGTGGTTGGGGTTTTGGACCATGGTGAGTGGTGGTACCAAATAGTCTGTCTGTTGAGTGAGACATCCCAGGTTTGTCTTGGCCAAATGGCACAAGTTTTGGAAGATCAGGAAGTACAGTGTATAATTACCTTGACTATGCATATATGAGGTCATATTGTTGAGCCTTACTGATGGCTTCCTCTTCAGATTGAGAGAAGGTGGAAGCTACATCCTTACCGAGGAGAGAGACAAGTGATCTAAGAAACCAGTCAAGAAACTGTTGCTTAGTGGTTTCTGCTTTGCACAAACTACGTTGCCTACGCCACTCGTGAATGTGATCATCGATATGTGTGGCTGAGGTTTGTTTGCAATTAGAAAGTAGTTCTAGACCATTGTTGTGGCAGATTGGTAATTGGAAGAAGGTCAAGAATTCTTTGGCCAAGGACTCAAAAGTCGCATGGGACCCTGATTTTTACTCTACATACCATTTGGCCGATGGGCCAGTAAGTATGCGTTGAAATAATTACAGTCTGATGGAACCATCCATAATGCTATTGGAAGAGAACCATAGGTGAAAGGTCATGACATGGTTGGCAGGGTCACCGCCTACCTTTCCTTCAAACTTTGGTATGTCCAAAGGTAGTTTGGTGGGCATTGCAGGCCATGTGGGAGCATGCAATATAGGATCATTGGTGAGTTTGCTTAGATCCAGTATGTTGAGAGAGGCCAAATATGGAATCTATAGTGGGGGGGGAGGATTAGCTCCGGCCATGGTGTGAGTGTGTTGTTAAACTGATCCTTGAGGGGGGATAGGTGGATTGGTGCTTCCACCTTGAGAGGAAGTTGGTCCCCCGCTTTCGTGTAAAGGAGAGCGAGTGGACGGATGACCTTGGGAAGTGGACCCAAGTAATATAGAATCAAGCAAAGCTGATCCTAAAACGGTCACACTCACAGGAGTGTGTGAAGGTAGTGATGATGAGTGGGAAATACCAGACACTCCCCCTAAGACAGGAGGGAGGTTTAGCAAGCATCATGAACGACGGGGATTCTGTGGGTCCCCTATGATGTCCAACTAGCTGTGTGAATGTGTGCAAATGGTGGTGAGAGTAATAAAGAAACAAGAGCCTTTGCGTTGCAAACGTTGAATTTTACACAATATATATATCCAAATCAAACTGTAATCAGAGGTGCATCATAGATAAAATGTTTTGAAAAAGAAGCATATATGTGGGTAAGTGGGTTTTGTCCATGTGGGGAATAAAAAAAAAACAAATTCTCGTGTCCTAGAAGATGTAACGTCCCGCCTGTCAAATAGCACTGGACCTTCCAATAATACTCAACAGTGGGGTCTAAAGTCACTGGAAGAGAAACTAGTGAAGGATGAAATAATTGGTTATAATGAGGGGTAAAGGGGGCATATCCCGAAAGAGATGGCGATATTTCCCAGTAGCTGTTGGTCACTATAATTGCTTAATTAATTTTAAACAACCAAGTGAAACATAAATTATCAACCCAGGGAAGTCTTTTGTTTCAAAGGTAGCCACGCACTATATATGCTCAATTTCAAAAGCACTTAGTGTTGTAGTAAAGAAAATTATTCTATCTATACTTGCTGGGATGAACTGAAGCTCTGGATCAAATCACAGGAAAGCAATCTCCCTATTGCAATTCTTTATAGTTCAAATTAAGAATCCTGGATTACATTTTAAAATAACATTGCAATGGGTAAGAACAATTGTCTTGCAATCAGAGAACAGGAC
>ML797533.1:100700-179545 GCA_009831015.1 Picea engelmannii
TGTTTCAGCATCGCAATTCACGGGCTGTTTCAGCCATGTGAATTGCGCTCTTGACTGTGTCGGCCTTGACTGCTAACTGTCACGGCTCGTGTTTCAGCATCGTGGCGGTCTCCTCTGTGTTTCAGCATCTGCACTTCTGAACTAAGTGACAGCTCCGTGTTTCAGCATCTGCATCCTCGAACTATGTAGCTTCTCTGTGTTTCGGCATATGCGACCTATGGCAGCTCCGTGTTTCAGCATATGCGTCCTCGGACTGTGTAGTAGCTTCCATGTTTCAGCATCAGTTCGACAGCGACTCTAGACAGTTCTGTGTTTCAGCATCGTCCTTGAATATTATTCTGCAAATATGGACACTTATGCACTTCTAATCAATGGTTAAGTACAAAAGTAATGTAAAATATTATGCAAAACAGATTAGACATGTAGTGATGAGAAAGGACGTTGTATACCTTGGAATGATCAGATGAATTGATAGTATAAGTCTAAATACAGGTGATCCAGGGTATAATAATGGAAAAAAGTATGGGAAAAAAGGTACAATATGTGGTCCTAACAGTAGCCACACAAAATCCAATCAAGGTGCAATTGCAGCTCACAATTTCCACCTGGGTAGATGTCCTAAAATTTGGTCACTAGGTACCTCGGTCAAAGTGCGACATTTAGATTTTCGGCCTAGGAAATGGGTCACGGGCTGGATCTTGTCCAAGAGGTGGGTTCCTCAAGGGGGGATGCACAGAACAACCGGACCTTGGCCTTCAACCCTTCATGAGTATCTCCCTACCTTATGGTGTTAGGAACACTTGACTTGGAGGATTTTCAGTTCCCTATTTGACAACTTCTATGGTTTTGATAATGTGAGAACCAGATAACGGGGAGTTATTTGGATGCCTATCCCCGAAATCCTACCTAGATTAAAAAATTTCTTTTGGCACCTCCTGTGGAGGAAAACTTAGTGAGTTTTTAGAAATATTTTAGATGTAGTTGTTTTGGGAGGTTGGTGGTGTAAACCAACCTCGTTGATTTAAAATGGGAGTGGATAGTCTCGTCAAGAAAAGGGTGGGGTGTTTACGGAATCCCTTTGGAGGAAACTTACTTTGACCTCCATGTTTCAAGAAGAAGCTATGTGGGTGATAAGTGACTTTTGTGTGTGAGTGAAAGTGTGCCAATTTTTAGTGAATTAGATGTCACCTTGCTGCATGTGGACTTCACTTGTTCCTTACAAGTGTTTGATTACCTAATTAACTAAGTGCCTTTGGTACAACCTTGCGTAATTCAAAAGTCTCTAGGAAGCTAACATGTGGACATGTGGGTCTGTTACTATCCCTTTAACTCCCTATTGTGATGTAATCTAAGAAAATCTTTGAAACTATCCTAGATTGATCATGTGGGCATGTATGGGCCCATTACAAAACCTTTAAACTTCCCTAGTGATTTGATCTAAGAAAGAAAATTTCAACACTATCGTATCTTTGTAGCATGTGGGCATGTATGGGCCCATTACAATATTAAGATGTGTTTGAAAAAGTAAACTGAGAGGAGTCCCAAGAAGGGCTATTGTCCTCTCCTAAAGGTGCTAATGTTCTTAAGGGAGATGAAATCGTTTCATAATCTTTTTCTGATTCTCAAGACCACTTGGAGGTGAGAGAGAAGAGCATATTAAGCGATTGCTATTCAACTTCTAGTCCCAATGCAATTTAAATTTGATTAAAAATGATTTCCAACTTATCTTGTGAGTCAAAACAAGCCCTCCATGTGGTGAAAAATGAAAGCAAAGAGGGGAAATTGATTTTAACCTCCAAGTGCCTATGTGTTTTTGACTAACCCCTTTATATGATGAGGGGACTAAGTGTGGTGCAGATTTAAAACATGCTTGAAATCATTTTTAAGAAGGAAAATGGCCTTCCCCACATCTCAACAACTTTACAATGTCAATTTTTGCACAGATGCGCGGGTCTCAGTGGAGACAGAGGCGCACAGAGCGCATGTGCGTGAACAAAGAAAAGTCAATAAGCACGTGTGCACAGAAAAAAGCTATGACTTAAGACCATGTGTGCACGATGCGCATCTTTGGGCCTAAAAACTCATGCATATGTGACACATGGCCGAGAATGAAAAATCCGGATGGATGTCTCTCAATTGAACTTGGAATTGGCTGATTGGCAAGTCGGCCTAGGCCGGTTAGTGCACCTGCAAGTTAAACAAACTAAAAGAAGAGCAATAAAAACCCAAATGGGGTAGGAAATTGATACCTTTCCCCAGTGGAGTTGCCAATCTGTTGCGCCTCTTTCATCACCTTAGTGAGAAAAATAGAGGTGCTTGCAAGATCAGTTCGGTCTGCTAAGCAAGACAGCTGCAAGGAAAAGGGTTAGAAAAAGAAATAGAAAACAACAACTAAGAATTAAACTAAGAAATGAAATAACAACTAAATTTATAAGCATATGGACATAGAGACAAAAAGAACAATGAGACCCATGTCACCAATGATAAGGCTGATATTAGTGAAATAAAACATCGAGAAGCAAGGGGACTATGAGTCCCTTCTTCCTCCAAGGGAGGGCTCTTGGACCCACACAAGTAAGCTCTTCTTATAACAAATAAAAATGAAAATGGTGAAATAACTCTTTGCTAATCCACTCAAGGGGTGAGATGGATTGCCCAATGCAATGATGCAAATATACTCTTGGCAAGCATAGAGTCCTCAAGAGAATAATGGAAGCATAACTTTCCTTTGAATTCCTTGAAAAATGAAGTGTATCCATGGCCTTTTTATAGCATTCCTTTGAGCTATTGTTCAACTAGTTTGTAGTGTGTAAAGAGGCTAATTAGGGCATTTCTAGGTCTTTGACCAGCCATCTAGTCAAATCCAGTCCATATTTGAGTGTCAAATCGGCTTGGGAGCTGAACCATTAGTGGGTGGGAGGCCGACCACTCTCATAAATGCACTTTTTCTCAGGTGCGTGGATTTTTGCGATAACAGTCACACATCGTAAGCATGTGCTCGATTTCTGCATTTCTATTTCACGCATGTTCACGTGCGCCCAGTGTCTTCATAACGCCCTTCAATATTTCACTATTTTGTATAGTTTTTGACCCTTTATGAATGCTTTGGTGTTAATTCAGGTCCATGGATGACTTCATAACTGTTTGACGATGCTGAATTCTTGTAACCATGTGTGGATGAAATTTCAGTGATAACACTTGGTACATGGTTGGATGCACTTGTTCATGGTACATGTTGATTACAGGTTGTTTAGCATAGGTTCGTGCATGGTTGATGCTCTTGTTTATGGTACATATTGATATCCGTTGAGGATTGTTTCCTCATCTCAATTGGTGCTGAGAATGTAAGCTGAGTCTTGCATATAGAGCTGGTTCTCTTGTAGAGTTGTACTCTATTCATTTGTTGTTGAAAAACCCCCGGATTGAAGTCCATAATAGAAAGAAAAATTGTACATACATCTTGTGTTCCTTATGGAGATGATTTGTTGATGATATATTGCTGATATATGTTGTTGATATGTATTCACATCTAACTGATTATTAATGAAAATAATGAGTAATGATTAAATGTCGAATGCTAACTAATGAGTTTTATGTAAGAGGGAAGTTTTGGGAAAAAGATCCCCACGCTCATTCACCCCCCCCCCCCTCTAAGTGTGGTAGGTGTGTCCAATAGTGTCACCCCTAAAATTTCTCTAATAATATTTTTTTAAGCCACCTATTCATGAGCCCAAGCAAGACAAGTGTTGTAACCATGCTCTGATACCAGTTTGTAACACACTCGACCCCTAAGTACCCTTTCTAGGGATGGGACATAAAAATGTTGCTTACTTTAGTCATCTCAAATCATCTCTCTGAGATATCCATTCTCTTCTAATCAACCATATCTCTCTAACGACTACTACCAAACTCAAAACCGAGCTCTGGATTGCAGGTTATGGCCTCCTAAAATTCTTCAGGAATTATTCTACATGGGCCATGTGGCTCCACCTCATTCATACCAATGCCAAGTTCCTACATCCATGGGGTAGGTTCATCCACTGTCCATTCCAACAATGGGACATGGTATTCATTTAACACATGAGCTAGAGGGAAGTTCGACGTTCGACACTTCGTCCTTGAATGTCTGTTATCCTTTTTGCACGCATATCCTCCGAAGTCCTGAATTCCTGAACTTTTGAAGGATCCTGAAATATTGCCATGTGGCTCCATCTTTCGTGCCTTTTGGCTTATCTTCAATACTGTACTCCAAACCTCCTGAGTCCCAAAGTCCCAGACTCTCGAAGTCCCAGACTCCCAAAGGGTCCACCCTCGCACATGGAGGTAAGGTTAGGTGGGTCCCGAGTTCTCCACCTACCAAATGGACCAAGTAAGCAAGTGACATAGGTGAAATGCGGAAGGTAATAGATGAAAAATGGCCCTTCCAGTGGGCGACATGTGTTACATTTTAATGGGCACATAGGATATGAAAAAAGTATGAATCTAGGTGACACATGGTAGGTCAAACATGGATCCACATCACCCTAGGTAACATCATCATGTCATGTCACCCTGGACTAAAAGCCTTCCAATACCTTCAATCTCATAGTCAAGGTGTGTCCACGTAACCCCTATATATATGGTCGTCGCTACTTCATAACTTTGGTGTCTGGGGGATCCGTGGTGTGACTTCCTCCTTTCTCTTGGACTGGTTGGCATCAGGCTAACCATGGTCTAGATATAATGTTCAAGGAAGATCCCAAAGGGTCCCTAGATCTATGGTCTTTAGCACTTCATAGCTCCAACCTTTGGGGGTCTTGGCATTATGGCCACTTCGCTCTCCCAAAGTAGGACTTCACTGAAGAACCATACGTAGGACCCTCCACTGGTTGAAAGGATGGGTAAGAGGGGTTCTCAACGAACTCCCCAGATCCACGTCTCTCATCATTTTGTAAATTCAGCGTTTGGGGAGTTTGGTGCTATAACATCTCTATTATCCCGAAGTAGGAATTCATCGAACTTACCTCGACATAGATATAATGGCCAAGAGGACTCCCAAATACCCTCGGATATGTGACTCATGTTACTTAGTGATTGGTAAATACATCAGGTTTTAACAGTGGGATAGGTCTATCTACCACGGTTAGGGAAACTGCCAGGCGTGGGTCACCCTCGTGGGTAACCATATCAATTAGCTACCTTCGACCAATTTAAAAATGTTAATATCATAACATTCCATAGCTCCAAACTCCTAGAGTTCTGAAGCCAGAATGACTTAGCTCCTTTCAGGCCTAGCGCAGGGTTCCTAGAACTTGGTCATATGGGTCCTCCGAAAAATCTCTTGGGCTATGCACTAATATCTTAGTCGTGAATTGGTTAATGATACGAGCATGATACCTTGGTCACATGGGTGAAAGGTTTGAAGGAGCCACCATCCTTCCACAAAGTTTGAACTTGGTAGTCCCACGGAGGTAGATTCAAGAGGTTAGTAGGACTTAGGAATCCCAGATAATCCTACCCCGACTCTCTTGCAGACTCACATCCCAAAATATCTAGCTACTAAGCTGAGGTAAAAAAAAATACGATTCAAAGCATGGGTTAACTGAAAAAAAAATACACATTTCTACCTTAATCATTCAATACAGAACTTAGTCATAAACATATGTATATATTCAATCACCATTTCCATTTCAGTACACAGAGTATGAGAATACTTATCAGAAACTAGAAATCGTGAAGCGACTGCTGAAAGGGGTACCTGTTTCCACCCAACCATAGGCACAAACACTCCTGAATATCTTTACCACTGGCCACTCCTGAGCTAGACCACGATTCTCTGAGAGAGACTTGTTCTTATTGCACAACGATAGTTAGGGACAGAGGTTACTCTCCTCCTCCCACAAGATCCTGGAAACCGGTTTTATCTGTACCAAGCAAGGAGGTCTACGACAAGTACTTCTATAGTCAGTCGCCAGTCCCATTTTTCATCTTGGACAGAAAACCCTTCCAACATCATCTTGTGCCCATAAAAAGATTATTTTCCAGTTCTTCTTCCAACCAAAGAGTTGCAAGCGCTCTTTTCTATTCTCGATATTGAGATTTCGACTATGCTCTTTCATAGATCTACCTCTACCCATGAATTACCTCTTTTATTGAATTCCTTGGCAAGTTTGTGTGCATTTGAATCCCCAACTCTTGGTTAGGTATGGAATTCTTGTACATGGGTACTCCTCCCCATCTCCTCATTAACTCTTGAGGACGACTCTTCTAGCTACCAGTATGAATGTTAATTCATTTATGGGTCAGAGGACTGTTCTAGGTCTGAGCCATTAAATCCAATAAGGTACTGGTTTGGTGGGGGGTCATCTCAACCATTTATGGTTCCCCTCTCCATCTCTCTCATAGCACCATGGTCTATCTTGGAAAACCCCCTTTTCAGCAGCTATGCAACACTGTCCATTTTCTATTAATAATAGAAAATACATACAATGACCTTTTATAACAAAAAGGTTCATCAAATCCAACATTCACACATATCTAGCCTACCATAGTCTCTTGTCTAGTTATAGTTATATTTACAAACTAGGGGAAATAGGGGTATTACATCCTTGAGCCAATTTATTTATTGACTGATATTTTCAAAAGAAGGCATTGTGCCCTTTATGTTCTGCAAACATTCCAAGAAGTGATGCTTAGGCTTAGAAAATCATTCCTGGAGACAGTGGGTGTTATGGACGGTCGTGTTTTTGGTCTTAATAATGACTGTGAATGAAGGGAGGCCCATGGTACTAAGTTTCCAATGGGATGTAAGTGGTGTGATGGTAGGAAAATTGAGTATACCAATCCATAACACTCTTTGTTTATGGATTTATGAGGTATTGCATCTACTGTTGCCCTGCCTAATCAGAAGTGATCTTCATTATTCATGTAGCCACAACATTCATCACTGTGGTGCACTCTTTGAGGGGAAGAGAACCGACGTCTCTCTTTTTTTGTGCAACCTCATATTGCAAGGCATGAGTATGATTGGATAGAGTTGTTATTTCTTTCAGGTTTGCTAAATAGTCCCGCATATTAAAGATTTGAGTGACCAGAATTGTAAAGTGTTCGAAAAGGTTTCCACTGTTCTAAATGATGTTGATTGCTTTATAAATGTATTGTTGGAAAGAAAATTCTTCCAGGGAGGCATGTTGCAGTGGGCCCTGGATTTTTTGATTTTGTAGCTATAGAGCCCACATATTCTCAATGATTTATTACATTTTATGAAGGGATGAAATATCCAACTACTTTGGGGATGGATTGGGGATGCGGGAATAGGTCTCACTGAGAGAGGATACCAACACTGATTTATTTGTAAGAATGGATGTGAAATGTTGGGTTAGAATTTTCATTTTCCTGCTCATATCATTATGGGATACTTGTTTTTTGGATAAGTGTGTACAAATGCATTTCAATAACTTCTCAACCTATTAGGGTGAGCTATGCAAATTTTCTTTAGTTGGATTATAAGAAGAGGCGAGGAAGCATTTTATGGAGATAGAAGGGGGGTGAGGTTGATGCCAAGGAAAGGAGCATTTTTTTATGAATGGTTTTGGATGAAAAGGGGAGGGGGGGTCGTGCTCAAAATTAGAATCAATGGTTATCTACACAGGGTTTCGAGTCTTAGTGCCCTACTTGCGATTTTTAACTATGGTTGTATTGTTGATTAAGGTTGATTGTCATTGATGTCAACCCTTGAAGAAAGCCCTGTAGCACAAAGGTTTAGGTAATGGAACCAATATTTTTTGATGTAAATATGACTCATTATTGTTTTGTCATGGTTGATAAGAAGCAAATATGGATGAACTCCAAAGTGGTCCCCTTATGGTGAAAGCCCTCACGAGAAGATGCTTTGTGGAGTAAGAGAACCCATTCTTAATTGTGGAATAATGAGATGAAGGAAAGTGAATTTGTCAGGGAAAATATCCTATATGGATAGTGCTTGTCATGTCATTTTTGGTGGTATGTGGAACGTCACATAATTCCTCATGGTTAGAGAGTTATGGCCATGAGAAGTTGGAGACCCCAGGTTTGGGTAATGGACCCAAGGTTTTTTGATGGGTAATAGTATGAGTTATGATATATTTTCAGATAATGATATTCTATATGGATACTACATGTCATGCCATTTCTTGTGGTATGTAGAACTTCACATAACTCCTCACGGTTTGAGACTTATGGCCTTACGAAGTTGGAGGACCCTCATATGTAATCTAGAAGCCCCAGAAGGTCAAAGTAGTCAAAGTGGTTTAAGAGATTTTAAAAGGTAAATAATAAATTGAAGTGATGAGTGTATTATAATTCAAATTGAATAAAAAATAAATTATTTCAATAATAATTTTAATGGAGAAATTAGAAGTGGACCCAACCCTAAAATAAGGAAAGTGGGCCAAGTGACCTAGGATATGTTTTTAAGGAAGCTACTTGGAGAGTATAAATAAGAGGCAAGTCTCTCTAATTTGAATCACACTTGAGAATATTGAATATAAATATGTGTCTGAGGTAACCAAGGATACCTAAACTGGAATTCTGAGTGAAGGTGAAGAAGAAAAGGCTGAAATGAAAGGAAGGATAAATTCTTTTGATGGTGCTTTCTAAGGTATGTTATTTACAGGTCATCTCACCGTTTTCGCTATAAATTGTTTTCTATAATGATTCAGACCATGAAATTTCTATGAAAGTGAGAAAGTGTATCCAAGTATCTGTAAAAACAAAAAAAATCAGCTTGTGGGTCGTTTTATTTTGGGAGTTACACTCCGTGGAAAATAGGGTTTGTGGCTAGTCTTGAAACTAGTCAAAATCAGGTGTTTTCGGTAAAAACGTCATAACTTATTCATAAAAGATCCAAATTCAATTAGACCAAATGTGTTTGTTAGGGTACATTCTTTAGTATGTTGTGTAACATTTTTAGATCATTTCATCAAATATTGTGTCTGGTGAACGCTCTACAAGGTCGCTCTCTAGAATAAGCCAGAATTCAGCAAGGTATGCCATTTTCCTATAACTCCTTTTCTGTGAGGTTCCAAGTAGTGAAACTTGGAGGAATTGCATTCAACACACTGAAGAACATTGTGTAGCAGTTTTAGAGCTTTATACATTACAGGTTCAAAGTTATTATTACTTCAAGTTAGGGTTGTTGACTAATCCAAAACTAGGCATGTGAGACTAAGGAAAAGTTTGATGAAAATGCTAGTCTCTTGTTTTTAAAGTTAAGGAAGGTTTGCAGGAATGTGATCATATACACCAATTCTATTACAGAGCTACAAATAATATTTGGATGATGAAATTGATGAGGGCTTTTGGTTGTGGTACATGTTGAGTACATGGTTGGGACAAGTAGTTGATGAGTTGGCGCACATACATGAGGTGTATAGTTGATGATGTTGGTACATATTGATGAGTCATAGTCTATGAGTAGTTGACACATGATTGGTACATACTTGGTACATGTTTGGATGCACTTGTTTATGGTACAGGTTGATTACATGTTAGTGCATGGTTGATGCACTTGTTTATGGTACAGGTTGACAACATGTTGAGGCATAGGTTGATGCATGGTTGATGCATGGTTCAGATTTATTAGTACAAGTTTACAGGGGTATATCTCATAGTGATAGTGTGATAGTGGTTCCATCATTCTACTTCTACTTTAGGGTGGCAAGACGGGTCAAGGACAGGTGTTTGTATCCACCTTCTGGTTGTAGTCGGAGAACATTAGGGGTTGTAGCCTCCTTCTGGTTGTAGCCAGAGAATTGGGGAGTTGGAGCTTCCCTTAGGTTGTAGACTGAGAAACTAGGGGGTTGGAGCCTCCTTCCAGTTGCAGCTAGAAAACAAAGGAAGTTGGTGCTTCCAATGAATGTAATTATTCAAGACATATAAGAAAAATCATTCTGTGGTTTTCTCCTAATTTGGGTTTCCACATAAAACACTGGTGTACTGTGTATCTATGTGATTGTTTATTTATTACTGCTCATTATTGGATAATAATTCTACATTGATATAACATTTGAAGAAAAAGGATTATAATTACGCTATTACCAATTCACCCCCCCTCTCAGTAATCCAACATGTATAAGTATCATCACAAATGGGGGGTGAAAAACCCTCGGTGGGATGAGAATATTTTTTGTTCCGATCCTCGAGAATTTATTGATCTGGCTAGCACCCAACAGACTATATTTCTCTGAAGGGATATCGGGAAGTGGCCTGCCATGCCTCCACTCCTACAATAATATCTCTTTCTATAATATAGAAGGAAAGCATAGCCTAGGTTCTATCTGTGACTACATGATAAACTATGATAACATTATGGATAGTACATTTAAATCGTAGGTGACACTCATACCTGGTAAAGATGTGGTGCGGGATGTGAACTTTTTCAGTGGAAGTGTTGAGCAACTGGGTGTACCATCGATGGAAATCCATCGAAATGTGCTCCTAGATGTTTGCATTCTTGGAGTTTTGTAATGGTAGGAACTAAGGAGCCATAAATAAGTGTGTAACTGCCATGTCAATTGAAAATCTTGGCGGAGGTTTCCATAGGACCATACCAAGCAACAAAAGAACCCAAGTATAATGAAATTATTCGACCTCATCTTGAGCATCGAGGACATCGATTGTAATCTCGTTGAGAAAATAGGGGTTCATGCCATTTAATTCCTGAGAACACATTGTGGGGCCATGACAACGAACACCAATGGACATTCATCCTTTCGGCACTTACGAATGCTCTTGCAGGCTAGCAGCTGGGTGGAAAATCTGACTGTTGCATCATTGATTTTGGTGATGACTACACCATGCTTACCTCTTCTAGTGTCATAATGGGAGTATACCTCCTCTAATGTTTTTCTTTTTAAGTAAGAATTCTATATATTACCTTTCATGGAGAAATATTACAGTATCATCAGTGATAACAGGGATTTTCTTGAGATGAATTGCCCCAAGGGGAAACCAATTCATCCTAGCTCTATCTTTGTATTTAGAATTTAAAATTAAACATGGTTTTCTGAATCACCCAGTGGGGAAACCAATTTGGCGAGTTCCTCCATTAAAACTATAAGACACAAATTTTGTTTGTCTAAAGTAATACAAAAATTGACTGTGTTGAACTTCCAAAAGATTGGAACAGTTGACATATTAAAACATGCATGATGACACCTATAAATTTGTCGCGTCTCAAGGGTGCGTTTCCATCTCTTTCATGAAAAATGTCTGGATAGCTAGAGAAAAAATAGACTCTGATGTAATTGGGGCATCAATTGCATGTCTTCGAGCATGCAGTGAGAATAGCAGTGTGGCAAGAAAAGATTCAATATGCTCTACGCCTTGGTCCAAGTTCTCTATCCGAAAGCGAATTTCATCCATGTCGTTTCTGACTACAAAGACCAAATCCTGTAGTATCGACATCGTGCCTCTGATTCCAACACAAGAATCACACTCCGAGCTCTGAGGATTGTCCACATGAGGTTCTTCTAATTGAGCATGAATATCCTTCTCCTGACATGGCATAGGTTCTGAGGGTGGAAAGGGAGAGGAGGGTGGTGGTGAGGGGGCGGTGGGAGAGGAGGGTGGCAAGGGGGTGGGGGCAATATGACCAAGGCCAATTGTGAAGACGAGGCTATATCCTGGATTGGGCATGGAGAAAATCCCATAGAATTTCCTTGGAGGTAGAACCACTCCATGCGACATGCCCATGGAGAGGAAAAAGGTGGGATACCTCCCTATTCTATGGAGTATTGGTTAGATGAAGGGGGCGAGGTGTTGGGAAATAGAGCAAATATAGACCAGATTTCATCTGGAAATGGCCACCTTGTTTTGGAATTAGATAGGTCCTCTCTTAGGATTCCGGCAGAGCCAAGGCATGTCCAACTGTGAGTGAAGGAGAGGAAGAGACAATAATGGACAAGAGAGAGTAAAAAAAAGGTAGGATGGCAGAGAACAAACGAAAAGGAAGGGAGAGATAGAATGTTGCGAAGTTCACCGGGGGGATTCCCATAAAAATATAGACGGAGGAGGCGTTCCTACGTGCAGAGAGGTGATGGTCTGCATCTTTCCTCCATCACTCGGACAAATGAACCAGAGGGGGCATGTTGGGGAAATTAGTAACAAGATCGTGGTAATGAAGGTGATAAATTCGCATAGGGGGTAATTAAATGGAGAGGAGGGTGACATGCTTTGGTCACATGGTGTATGGAATGGTGGCAGTTGGCATCATCTCCCATCGATGCGTGGACCCTTCTGGCACCTGATTCAGGGGGTTATCAATGTGTTGAGGGGTCCTACATCCATTTAACTCAACAGTAGGAACCAAACCTGGCACTGAGGCCAAATTAGATCTTTCGATCCGGCCAAATAATCGATGGGATTTACATAGTGATCTACATGATATCTTCTTATGAAGGTTACTCCTTCAGTTTAAACGTTCTCTTTTGTATTTTATTTTATTAGGTGGGTCTTCTAAAAGATGTGTGCTAGTATAAACCAGCTGGGAAAATGGGAAATATTAACTACTGAAGAAAGTTGAGCTTGGGATAACCCTTGTACTCAAGCGTGTAGACAAAAATTTTCACACCTATGGCAAGCCTAGTACTAATACATCAACTTTCTAGTATTTCAATTATTGATTGAGATATAATTATCAAAATAAAACATGCATGCAATAAAACGATGGCAAGAAAAATAGTTTCCTTAGCTCTAATCATTAATCACACATTAACACAATGATTTGCTTTCCATCATTAGAGACAAGAACTATAAAAAGATTGAATCAACTAAATTATCAATAGATTCATAAACTCTTACTCATTACAACATCCATTCATGAGATAAATTTGGAAGTATTTCCTCCTTAGATACAATCACAAACGCCTTTGATGAAAAACATAAGTTTGTCTCTAGTCCTAAACATGACTTCTCAATTAAGGTAGTTTTGAAATAGTTCTTTACAATTCCAAAAATGAGGGTCTTTTCCCAAAACCATCGGCCCTTTCTAAAAGGTCGACCTTTTATTTATAACAAATCATTAACTAAAAATAACTATAAAAAATGCAAGCTAAGTAAAACAAAACATCGCCACATGGCTCTTCCATATCTCTATCTTCTAAGAGTCATCGAATGGTTTCACTGAAGTGGATGACTCTTCTCATAATTTGACCATTTTACAAAGAGTTCCTCGCATGTATTGGCATACGGGAATCTATGTTGATCCATTAGGGTTGAAAGGATCTTCGTTACTTCTACTACCCATGACCAATACTTTACTGTTTTAACACTTAATTGTTGTAATATTCTTTGATCCTTGATCGGGTGATCCATGAAATATTGTACTTGCACTGGCACCATGTTCACCACCTTTTCTATCTCTATAGTCCATGTCGAGTCTTGTTCTTCATGTCGTTTAACTATCTCATGCAAGTCAACAAAGTCCTCGGGTGAGTCAAATTCTGGGAGACCGATGTCTTCATCTCCTGATTTATCTTGACCCAACTTCTTTCACAATTGGCCCATTTTTCTTGAATCTCCCACTGAGGTTCTTGTTCCATTTTCACCCAGTATTCGACCGCTTTCCTTATCCGATATATGTTTTTGTCCCTCAACACCCGAATTTTGTGCTCTTCAGTGTCTCGACCCTTTTGAACCATGTTGATGTAATCAATTATTTCCATTTCTTGGTGGGCCTTTTGATATCGTCTTTCAATGTCTTTGCAGGTTGCTAGTGTCATGAGGGTGTCTTCTTGGAAGTCGACTATCCTCACAGTGAACATGTGTCGTTCATTCGTGAATTTTTCATAGGTGTCTTGGAACTCACTTCTCAAAAACATCGTGGCTTTTGTGGAGTCGTAATAGTATTTTTCCAAGTGGCGCAGATGTTCTAACTCCTTTAGCACAGCGAACAACTCCTCCTCATCTTTTCTTTCTCTGTCCAGGGTGGCATCCGTGAAAACCATCCCTGCGCCGATAAGCTTAGACGTCTTGGTGTGCTCTGCGCTGATCAATTTTTCCTCTCTAGTGATGATGATCGAACTATCCAATGTAATCCTCCTCTTCTTAGTGGTTCTCTTCATGATGGCTTTCCTTTTTCGGTCGTAGGTGATTTCTTTTATATCGGCGACCTCATCAAAAGGTTCTGGGATTTGTTGTTCTCCCCAGGTCAGAGTGTTTCCCACTCTCCTGACTGTGTATATTTGTTCTATGATGGATTCCTGAACCTCTTATTTATGTCCCGATGGCTCAAATTTAATTTTTTTCTCATTGGATGGTAAGGTATCGGCCAAAAATGAGGAACCAAGGGCAGGTTCAATACTTACTTGGTAAACGACTATTGAAATGTTGATTTCCTGTTGTGGAATTTCGTCTTCTTATCTGCCTGATCCTAGGTCATCCCTTGAGCTGTCCATTTGGGTTCCCGATATGTCAAGGGGATCAGTGTCTAAGTCACTTTCTACCTCATGCTCACTCTGTGGATGACTTTGGACTGGAGCCTTGAGACCTGGGGTGGATGCTTTCTTAGGTTCTCTCTCCTCTGTAATTTAGATTGGAGTGACCAGGGACACCTATGAACTCTCCTAATCATTGTATATGGTTATTAAATCGAACAAGGGATTTGGTACACTTGTTCTCCCTGATGTCCTTGCTATCTCGGGCTGGGTCGAAATTTTCCATGGTGATCCGACCTGTGGTGGTGGAATTTTAGGGTCCTTTGATCGAAGATTTCTTTGACATGCATTGACTTTGGACCAATTGGTTCTCCTTGGATTTCGATTGGATAATAAAATGGGTTCCTTGTCATTTCTATCAGATCAAGGTCATTTTTCAATTGATCAATGATCCTTTTCGCCCCTTCTAGCAATAAAAATCCCCTTCTATGTGCCTCTATTGTCTCTGTCGCTCTGATTTCTTCCCTAAATCTGATGGATTCTTGGGTTGAATGCTCTATCATTTCCACATGTTCATACATTCTCATGGCCTTGAACCTGGTCATATTTTTGTTGGAGATTCTCTTTACTACCTCGTCCCAATCCTAGGCACACTCTGTGAAGATTTAGTCCTCGAATTTATCATGGGCATACGACCAATAGGATGATACATGTGAATCATGTTGGAGGAACATGATTTTAGTGTCGTGCTTATGGAATTGACCTGTTGGGAACCTGAATTTCAGTTGGCTAAGCCCTTTTTGTTTGGCTTGAGCAGTATCCTTCACTAGATAGAACCCCACATGGAAACCGTAGGGTATGAAAGCTCATTTCTTGTCCTTGACTAATGTGGCATTGCAGCACTGCAGGAAGTCTGATAGCATATTTATCCCACAATGAGCTAGCCTGGGACATGAGAAGGTAGGAGATGTGGTGCTTCGGTGGCCCCGAACAACCTGAGGTAGGTTGAGCATTCGTCTATATATCAAAGGCCTACCTTTTCTATCATCTTCTTGATTTTTTTAGATAATCTTTGACATTCCTTCTAAAAAATAATGAAGTGAATGTAGGCGATGAATTCATCACAGACGAGTGCATAATATTTCTTGTACATGTTCTCCCATAGTATGCTAAAGTAGACATGGACTGGATGCTTTGCAACATGCCAACTTAAATTCATGTCAGTGAAGACATTCCTTGTGCACATGACATCGAGCACGTATGAGGCCATGTAAAAAGTGGGTGCCTTCCCTTCTTTTAGCGTCTGATCCTACTGTACATAGATTCTTAATTGTTTTGAGATTATATCTCCCCAGTTGAAGATGATCTCGAAGATCGCCATTGTGTATTCCAATGGCATCCATGCTTCTGAAAACTCGGAGCAATCCTTTTCTCCATATAGCCGAAAGATTAGAGCCATCAAATAGATGTATGGCTTTCTCAGGTTAATTGTCTCGTACCAACCATTTCTCCAGTTAGTGAAATTATTGTCTTTCTTCCACACTGAGGCCATCAACTAGCTGGTGTCATGGAATTCACAAAAATTCACCATGAAGTCCATGTTGAGCCACTCCTTTGGGTCCCTAAGCTTGTAGTATTTCTGGACTTCTTTTGGGAGGAAAAATCCGACATGCTTGTCATTTTCATCGTTGATCAAGAACTTCTTCCTCTCCATATGGTCAATGAGCCATTTCAGAACCTCTATGCAAGGAAAAACGAGGTTCTACTTTCTAGCATGTGTAAATTCGAACATCGTATGTTTGGGAACACCTAGTCATCAAGTGCCCTTACGTCTGGGTCATTGTGAGGGATATACTCTGGGTATTCTTCTCGGCTAAGTTTGTTGAAGAGATCCCCCCACTGTGGGAGAATTACTTTGGATCCGATGCTTGCCTCTGTATCACCAAAGGCCGAAGGCTAGAAAAAATATTTCTTGGTTGTTGTTTTAATGACAGGCTCTGCCTTGGGAGCGTATTCCAACTGCCACGTGGTCCCCATAGAAGAACCTTCACCTATTTCATCTTCTTTCATCTTGGGTTCCCTCGAAGAGAATCTGGTGTTTAAATTTCTGTGTGAAATCTTACCTCCAACTATAACATAGTTTATATTTTGTGTGAGAAAATCGAATGCATATATTACGACCAATGAATTGACAAACTTGAATACATACCTCTGCAACTTGCTAAACCTGGTTTTGATAATCGGAGGATCAATACAGTCTCGGGACATTCGCTCTTCTCCTTCGGATACTCTAGAATTCTAGTTGTGAACATAGTGAATCAGTTCGAAACCATTCTAGATATTCAAACAGGAGTGAACTTACCCTATTGCATCAACCATTTAATTCAGTTTATGAGTGTAATTGCATTAAATATGCCGCCAGATCTTCAAATATGTTTAAAATTAAATTCATCGTGGGTTGAAAGCATGGGTGCAGGTGGTAATGTGGTCTATCGGCAATTTAAAAATGTTGTTATCTAATCGGCGCACGAGATAGAAACTAATGTAGGATCAAGCATTAACTGGTCTATTAAATTTCCAAATCTAATTGTATCTCATGCCAAAAACATCGTATTGTTTTTCCAGTTTTGTTGGTGTATCAGGGGTCGGGATTGTGCTTCAAATTTTTTTGTCGATATCTTCTTGTGAAAGTTTTGACGTCGATTGATCTTGTTGTATGGACATGACGTGGCAACGTTGACCAGGAGGCGTGACTGGGACCCAGGAAACCTTAAAATGACTAGGGATGAAACTAGGCCATACAACCCCTTTACATGGTAAATACATATGGCATTCAAGAATGGTGACTTCATTTTATCATGTTAATCAGAATTGGGAATTTCTTTAAGCTATACACACTAAAACCCAATCCGATATTGCCGACATTGAAAAGTATCAAGGATCGATGATCGATGATCAACCTACCCAAGTGCTCTCGGATCGACTCTCTCAAAAAAGTCTTGATTCTGAAAATGCATAGGGGATATATGATAGGAGATATGCTTGTCACATACAAAATGATTTTTTTTAATTTTTTGGATTTCCTCGACCACGATAAAGCACATCGGTGATCAACTATCGATGATTTCTTTACGCCCTTTGTGAATGTCTATCCTTCTCACCTTTTGTCGATGTCAAATGGGATCGACTATATCTTGAAACTTTGTGTGAATAACTTTCACAAACCAACCCCACCTTCTACAGATGTCGATCGAGGATTGACACTCAATGATTGTTGTAACTATGTGGTTCCTTTACTTTCTTGAATTGTTTTCGATGCAGAACCTGAGCGCGTTAGGTGCAGTGTTATCTGTTGATTCTCAATTTGGGTGTTAGGTTATTTTAGACATGGGGTTAACAAGTTCAAACAAACCTAACTTGATGATAAGAGTCATGAAAACAACACATATATAAAATATGTCCCAAAGTGAAATCGATTAAGACAATGCAGAAAACAAGTGGTACCCAAAAATCGATTAAATTTCATAAGGCTTTTAGGGTGTGTTGAGTGCTCAACACAATGCTAAGAGCCCTAAAAATAGAGTCTTAGAGGATAGGATGATCATTGTGGGTGGGGATATGCCGATGATATCTGGTCCATCTAGAGAAACCCCAATATTGGATAACTTTTCAACTATCTAATTGGCTCTCCGCTGGACATGTGAAGGAATGAGAGTTGAGTGAGGCTTAATGAGAGATGAAATGGAACTTAGTCCTATGGTAAGACTCCAACATGGGGATATTTTTTCTGGGTCAACCCCGTTAATAATTTTTGTGAAAAGGCTGAGAATGATTTGAGAGTCCCCCTCGATGATCCACTTATGGTGATCGTGTTCCTGAGAAATATGCAATCCTTTCCTGAGTGCCCAGAGCTCCATTGCATTGTTTTTGTTGTTTCCTATGCTACCCACAGTAATACTCATAATGTTTCCTTTTCAGTTACGGATTACCAATCTGAACCCAACAGGGCCTAGATTACCTTTGTATGCCCCATCAAAATTTAACTTGACAAAACCTAGATAAGGAGGGGACCAATGGGAGGGGTTTCCTTCATTCTAGAATATTTGAGGTTTCATGGGAATATGAAGGTTTAGCTTGATGCTCTAGCTGTCCAAGATGTGATTTTCTTAGGGAGGGAATTGCGTGTCCTCCTCTTTCCATGGCTGCAGGTGGATGGTTTCTCTAATGTTTTCATGTATGTGATTCCAAACTATCTTCCTGGAAAGATGAGTCGAGTGGAAGATCCTCCAATTACATTCTTTCCATATCTGCTAGAGGATGACACCTAGAAGTAACTTCCAGATATGGTTGAAAATGGGAGAGTGGAAATATGAGTCTCACCAACCTTCTAAGGTTTCCCCGAGGCATTAGTGATTGTGGTCCGTTATGTGCATGAGTATGGCTCATTGGTCCCAAATTTGTGAACTATAGGAACAAAGGATAAGTAGGTTATTTTTGGATTCTGAGTCTTCCATGCATAGAGGGAAGACATATGGCCTGACAAAGCCTCTTTTAGTTAGATTTTCCCAAGTGAGGATTCCTTTGTGAGCAACAAGCCAGAGGAAAGTACTAATTTTTGGCCAATGTTTGATTCTCCATATTTTCTCCCAGACGTTCTCTTGTGGCAAGAGGTGGAAGGCTCTCTTGATGTCATAACCTTCTTTGATGGTGAAGGTGGCCTTCTATGAGTTCCCCGATATAAGGATGTCCTCTCCTTGAATAATTTTCATTTTCATGGAGATGATTAGCTCATGCCAAGGCTGAAGATCCATGTGCACTGGCATATGTATTTCTATGTGAGTGGACTTCCAGTGGTGCCATGTTTCCCCAGAGGAGTTCTCTTTCCAATAATCTGCGACTGTGATTAGACTTGCCTGTGTGGTAGGGGAATTTTTTTTCTACCAATGGATCTTTCTCTAGAGAAGTCCATTGGTGCCAGGACTCATACCAAGAGGAAGTTGTTCTACCATTTCTCAATTCCAAGAAGACGTGGTATGCAATTAGGTAGTGGTTTTGGTTGGCGGAATTCCAAATCAAGTAGCTCGAGGATTTTTCATTCCAATGGATTAAGTGCTTCTATGCAATGTTTGGATCATATTTATTTCTCCAGAGTCAAGCCCAGATGTATTTGGGTCTCTTTAGCCACCTCCACTAGATCTTGGCAATAAGAACTTTAATGAGAGTGGTTGGGTCTTATAGACCAAGCTCGCCATTTATATTGGGTCTGTAAATCTTGTCCCAACTGATCATCTCTCTTTTCCGATCATTATTGGCCCCTTTCCAGAGAAATTTTCTTTGTAAGTTTTTGATGGCGGTTAAAATGAAACTGGGAGCCACCAACATAGAAAAGGAATCACTAGCAAATTCGGATCATTTTGCGACGACTATTTCGACACTCTTGCGATGTTATGTCATGGATATTGCGATGAATATTAAGTCTCCCAAACGTCGTTTAATGTGACATGGAACATGTGACGAACCTGGATTAATGTCTCAAGAGCGACGATACTAAGGAAGTTGTCATACATCGTCAAAAGAACGACAAAGTAGGGAAATCGTCGCAAATGAGACAAAGTAGGGAAATCGTCGCAAAAGAGACAATGTAGAGATATCGTCTCAAGCGCGATAATAAAGAGAGATCATTGCACACCCAACAATATAGGAAAAGTAAGGAAATTTTTTGTGACAAATCAACTTTCAAAGAAGTCGTTGCATGAGCGACAGAAAGAGGGTATATTGCAACGAAATTGCTATACAATTTTCATAATTTGTATGGAAAGTTGTTCACAAGATTTGTACAGGTCGTCGCAATTGCGACAAAAAAATGGTATATTGCCACAAAATTGCTATACAATTTTCATGATTTGTATAGCAAGTGTGTCGCAATATTTGTAAGGGTCATCGCACGTGCAATGAAAATAGGGTATATTGCGACGAAATTGCTATACAATTTTCGTGATTTGTATGGCAAGTTCGTCGTAATATTTGTGAGGGTCATCGCAAGTGCGACGAAAACAGGGTATATTTCTATGCAATTTTTTCATGATTTGTATAGGAAGTGCATCACAAGATTTCTATGGTGCATCTAAATTGTGACAACAACAATTTATTTTAAAAAAAAGAAATTAAAATTTTATTTTTGAGAAAAAAAAAATAAATTGATTTTTGAGCCAATTACAGAAGGTGCTATGATTTCACACTAAGGAGTTCATCCAATTGAGGTTGTTTCCTAGCTCCAAACCATCTGCATATATACAATTTGGTAGGGGCCCCTTTCCGTTTTCTTATAAAAGAAAAATAAGAGGGTTGTTGTGGCCACAATAGTTGGTTGGTTGGTTGAGTCAGTTGACTGACCCGAATGTTTAAAATAACTATCTTATATACAGGGAAGCCTAATTAAATAAATGGGAAAGTCGCCCACTATCACCTTAGTGCCCTTGCCTCTACATTTCTAGGCCATTGTTTCTAACATAAGGAGGGATTTCCTAGGGGGATAATACTAAGTCCTATCATTACATTTCTAGACAAGTGAGGAGATGGACTTTCTTTGAATTGGGTTGACTTCTCTAAACTGATGCTTCATGAAAAGTAAGAGAATAAAATGCTCAATGAATGCTTGGAAGGAAAACACTTACTTTATTCAACACAACACACCAATGCACCATTACTCACAATTAGTGATAAAGCAATATACAATGTTCAAGGTGAAACTTTCAAAGTAAAAAGTATATATTCATTCACAAGATAGTCGTCATTTAAAAAATTTCATATGTGAAAGAAGTGAAGCATGAACAAGTACTTATGAAACATTTAAGCATGAAATTAGTTCATTATGATAGTAATTAAATAAAGCATCATTGTAACAAGTTCATAACCAACATAAGTTTGCATTCATTCAATAAGTATATGCCATGAAACACATGAAGTGTCACTATTGTAAAGAGAGAATAAGGCAACCAACTCAATCTAATAACTTTAGAAGAAATGCAATGCTACCAGTTTAGCAAATTTCATTATTATATGTCAAGGCACAAAAATTATATCATTAACCAAACTTATCATTCATTCATCAACACTCATAAATTAATCTGTGTTAGACAACACATGTATTCCAACAGAGGATGAACACCTTCATTAACCACTCACATAACCAGATCAAAGATCAACACACTGATGTTTTCATGTGGTAAAACCCCTACGGGAAAACATCCACAGCCCCAGCCAACGCAGCCACTTGGAGTAGTTTATTAATGAAAATAAAAAGATTCTAGAGAGATTTTACAAGAGAGTTTCTCACAATAGATCATCGGAAAATGACCCTCCATTCTCTTTAAATAGAGATCATGGACCAATCGTGTGTTAAGCCATGGATCAATGGTCATTAAGATCGAGGGGAATATGAATCGTCAGATCACTCTATGTCGGGAACATATCGTGACCATCAGATTTCCTAACTACAAATGCATACTAATGCATACTAAAGAAACACACTAGAAAACACACTTTTACCTAACAACACAATAGACCAAGTAGATATTAACTAACTCCTAAGTGTCTAAATATCCTAACAATCTGTTTCTCATCATACAATATAGATCAATTCTTTGGAACCATGATTGTAGCATGAATCGACCCTCTCAACTAGCAAACAATATAAATGTTGAACTGTTTGGGTAGATTGTTTCGGGTGGTTACGGTAGTAATGTATCATGGTAAACCAACCAAGACAAAAGACATGCAAACACCACAACAAAATATGGTTAACAAACCTTCATACAATAGTGAAAGAAGGAAATGATTGGACTAATTACAAGGTCCTTTGGAATTCCTTAACATATTTTGGGTTCTTTGGGATGTGGAAAACAAAGTGTCATAAAAACATTGCAAGACATCAACACTTTAATCACCATTGCAAGTGGAATACTTTTCTAGTTTTATGACAGTCCTGGATAGATTTTTGGATAACACATAGGAGGTAATGTCAAGGCTTGAAACTAGGTAATTTATCTCTCTTCAAAGTCGTTTGGATACCTATGGAAATGAATATAATGAAATCCTAGAAACATTGGAAAAAGAGGAGGGTTACAAATAGCCCCACAAAACAATAAATCTCTGCAAAAAAAGGAATACTAGAAAAATCCCAGAACAACAATAAAGAGCATGTAATGATTTCACTTTGAATGAGGTTTTTAGACCTTCCAGTACATCCAATGATAGTTTATAATAACCTATAAAAACACTCCTTCAAAATTTCGCAATAAAAGTTATTTTCAACCCTAGTTATGTTGTATTGATTTCAACCATTCCAACCAAATATACATTAGGGCATCCATAAAAGTGATCAATTTCTACTTAAATTAAAAATTATTTTCAAACCCTCTTCTGATCAACATATAAATGTTTCTTTGAGAAATAGTTAACATGATTTGAACTAATATAATTCAATGAGGTTCAATGCAATATAGATCAAGGAAAACACATTATGAAAACCTTTCCTAGTACTATCAAGGTGAACTGAAAGGTTGGCCAAGAAAAAGGATAGAGCCATTAGACGTCCTACCTTAATGCATGAACAATAAATTCAATGATCAAAGGGGTAAGGTTAGATAGCTTACCTTGAGAACCCTCCCAAGCGGATCATTTCACACTTAATTATTTAGCCTTCTAGCAGCCTTTTTATTCCAAAAAAGACTTTAAAAGTGCTTATATAAACCTTGAAAATGAATAAGCATTAACAAAGAAAAGAAATAGATTCTCAAACACATATTAAGCCAAGTTTCTCATTAATATCCAATGGTTTTAAATGAGGGAGTACTCTTCCTTTTATAGGTGAAGAGCCTCTTCAAATACAATAGAACACAATGTGCTAGCTCAATACTATGAGGTCAAAACCATTAACCCAGTCAAAACCATGGGAAAATACAACAAATCATCTAACAAATCCCTCAAAACCCTCTAAGAGCCAAATGACCCTAAATAATGGTCCAAATATAATAATAAATGCCACAAGTGTGGGCTAGAGGGATAGAATAACTTAGGTGCACTCCTCAATAAAGGTGAAATTCTCCCATGAGAGGGTGAATGATTGAGTCAACATTGTCCAAATACTCCCAAATATCCTCCAACCAACTCCCTCAAATGATGGAAAGGTCCAAGTCTGGAATAACAAACTCAAGAAGATGACATTACCTCTCACATGTGTGAGCCATCCAAGTACAAAATTCAAGATAAATGGCCCGTGTGGCCTCCTCTAGGTGGGTGATTCTCAAGTATATAAAAATAAAGCATGCCACATCATCACAAGGTACAAATAACAACCTATAACCACCTCCATAATTTGTAACCAACTCCTCCAATGCATTAATAACTCCCATGTGTCATACAAGGAGAGATAAATAATTCATAAGTGTGAATGAAACGTCCAATTGATAAAGGATAATGAATTGGAGTGGTCCATGTGGCATGTGTGGTGACATGGCATCCCTCTCATGGATCGATGCACTGTCATGGATCCCAATGCGGTGACATGAACCCCAAGGAAAATGGTATGGATCCCAATGTATGTAGATATGAGCATATATGAGTACATGGATCCCAATGCAATGGCATGGATCTTGAGGCATAATACATGTATCCCAATGCACAATACCCACTTGAAGTGATGGTTCTAGTCTCTTAGGAAACCATTAATTGGTAGCACTTGGTGACATATTTTAACACAACATAAAATAGGGATTTGGTTTTAATATTTTCCTAAGTCTTACGAAGGGGAACAATATTGACCCTTATACATGCATCAAGTCCTAAGACAACACATATTTCCTAAGAACCTAGGTGAAAGATAGGAAAAAATAATTAATAATGATGAAAGGGAATGGGGAATGAGTTCATGTGATGACCCTCAATATCTTAGACATGCACAAGTCTTATCAATCATTTATTTTTTCATCCACCTTTATTTAGCTAGGATTTTTACATATAATATCCTTCTAGAGATAGCTTAACATTGAGTTACCATCCTTAACATTATTTCTTATGACCCCTTTAAGAAATGTTATTTTTAATGTTTGTTTTATTGAACAAGTTCCTTTTATTTAGATATTCATAGAAAACGTAGAGACTAGGGGCATTGGCCTCATAGTGAGGGAGCATTGCTAAATATTTATATTTGTATTTTGACTTTATCTCTTCACCTCTTGTTCTTATTGGATTATTGACTGAAGCTCTATCAATTTGACCTTTCCTTTTGACCTTTGAGAAATCATACATGAACAAGATGCTATTTTTTATATGGATGGAATGAATAACACTCAGGAGTTGGAAAATGATTAGCATGGTTGGGATATGGATAATGATATCTATCCTAAGAACCCAATGGTATAGGTTAATCCAAGAGATGACACACTTCTAACATAAAACATGCTCCCCAAGGTACTGCAAGGAAAGTCATAAAACCATGTAATGCTATGAAATGATACTAGGAAATCATTAGGTGTTTACCACTTTATGATGAGATAATAAGTTACATCATCATTTCCAGATAAGTATTCATACACAGAATTTCAAATGAAGCAAATAGAAACCATTCCATACCGTACAAAAATGCATCTATCATCTGAGGAGTTGGCATGAAAGTGAGCTACACCATAGTTGAGATAGCACAATCATGTTTTTGGTGGAGATCAAGAATAATTCTATCTATATCTAGGGAATATGAGAAGGACACATCATGCAAGAAACAACTTAAAACCCTCGCTAACGTATCCAAAAATGTGTCACCACTCATGGGATAACATCTGGCTCCTACTTGTGGAAATGCACTCTATGTGAGAATGTATGAGAACTCCATAATCTTTGTAGACCTATGACCTACACGCCATATAAATTGGAAAATGAAACAAAATTTGGGGTGAATCTACCACCCTAGTTAGAAATAAAAAATACTTGTCACAAATAAAAAAACTTCACCAAATATAAACATGAAAGTAAAGCAGGAAAACACGTGTAATAAATTATTCTAAGGAAAATCAAATGCATCAATAAAATTAGGAAATGAATGAAAGTAAACACACAAAACAAAGGAAAACATGAATGGAAGGGAAAAAATCATTCTAACTACTGCTCAAAGATCATATTCATGCCTACCCTATTGGATAACTAAGGGATGTGGCTGCTAGGTGAAATAAAATATCCAAATCAACCATTCAAGGAGCTTACCAACATATGGAAACCTTCCCTTGTGTTTGGTTATCATCCAAAACATTGATATACCAAGCATCACGTGGGTATCAAGAATAATCTAACTCACTCTCAAGTCTGGAACCTAGGTAAGGTAATATCTATGAAGTAGAAAGCCCAAACTATACCAAGGTTGACTCACCTCTCTACAAAATTTCTGCATCCAAAGGTCAATAGGGACAATGTAAACATAAAACTGGGTCAACCCATTGAATTTTCTTGTAATATCATTGATGACAAAATATTGTTAAGGAAACTCCAACTATGTAGATGGTTTGGAGTTATGCAACAACTTCACTTGGAGTGATTTGTTTTTGTTTTGAGGTTGTGTTTATCCCACACACCTTATTGAATATATGTGGGGGATAAAATGAGTATTTTCTCATAGACACAATGCTCCCTTTCACATCAATGAATTGTTTTTAAAGGGACAAATTAGTTGACATATGGTCAAAACTCTCTCATTGTTGCCATTATTGTGCCCTCTAATCGACAAAGTGAAGATTTAAATTTATGTCAACATTAGAACAATGAGTGTTTATATCATGAACCTCTATATGGATTAACATGACCAAGAGAAGATTAAAGTTGGAAAATATGAAGAAAGTCTTGAAACCTTGAATAACCCTCCACATATTGTAGACATGAAGATTGAGATGGTGCACATGTGTGAAAGAGTAAATGTTTGACATTGCCATAATTTCCAACCCCTCATGTTTAATCCTTAATGTTGTTGAAGAAACAAAATAAATTTCATGGAACTAAAAACATCAAATTATTTCCAAAATTGTGCCCTCTAATTGACAAAGTGAAGATTGGAATTTATGTCAATATTATAACAATGAGTGTTTATATCATGAACCTATATATGGATTAACATGACCATGAGAGGATTAAAGTATGAAAATATGAAGAAAGTCCTCAAACCTTCAATAACCCTCCACATATAAATTGACAATGGCAATGTGATTTTGTTTCTTTGTCATGTGAGACACAATGAAAAGAAGGGTAAGGCTTTGAAAAAATATTATAAAATGTTTGACATGGCCATTTCCAACCCCTCATGTTTAATCCTTAAAACTTATTATTGCATCTTCCCAAAAATTTCTTTTTTCATGTTGCACAAAGTTTAAAGTTTGCACATTACTTGGAAAAGATGCTTGCCACATGTCACATGTCACAAGAATTTCAAAGTTTCATGTATCATGTCACAATATTTTTGAAGTTGCATATTACATATTCAAGTTTTGTTTGTTGCCTAGACTCCATAGCCCAAGCACAAGGAACCAGGTCTTTCTTCCATTCTCGCATCTTGAATCAAGTAGTATTGAATCAATATATACCAAGCCTTATAAGAGAAGCTTAAATTATCATTAAGTGTATAACAAAATTACATTCACAGATATATAAAATCCATAGAAATAGCCTTGTGTATATTATCACATGAAAACGTACCCATAATGTCAATGCATTAGATGCATCATTACATGTTCAGCTATATAATGTACATCTAACTGTTTTATAAAATTATTACATGACATCATGAATTTATTTTTGTCTTATTTTGTGCTTTCCAGGTCTTAAGTAATTCATCCATCTCCATGTCTTCATTTACTATGTGCTCTTCATCAGTTGATGTTGTTTCATTCCTTTCACACCGAGTACATCTGGTCTCATACCCATGGCATGGATGCTACTATGAGGGGCCATCACCTATAAAAATCAAAATTATTAAATTTATATGGCCAATTTTTAAATATCATTGAAGTATTTCATTAATATTAAAAAACAAAATTGCAATGTAATTATTTACCTAGTACTCTAGTCGGCACCATTGGAATGGTTGTCAGCCTATTCACCTGATCTTCAGGTTGAGGAGGATCAACTATGAAATTCTATGGCATTGAAATGTCAAAATTTATAAGTACATAATTATTAAGTATATAATTAATATATAAACATTTTACCGTCATGGGCCTCAATCATAGGAACATCTTGGGGCTAGACCTCACTGGGATGGGGCTACTGGGGAGCACCATGATATTCTAGCTATGTTTCACTATCAACGATCTGTTGTCTAGTACTAATGGTTTCATTGATAGTGTTTCTCCCCTGATTAAAACAAAGTAATACACTAAATTATGGACGATATCAAACATTTATGTATTTTATAAGTAATGAAAGGTTAATGTGGACTGATTTTTATTTACCTTATCCCGTAAATTGGATCTTGGGGTATTCCCCATGCTTTTCCCACAATCAACCATGGTTTTATAACTGTACTTGTAACCAAGTTGGAGGTCTTCCTCCATGGTTTTAGTTCTGAAGTCGTCACCCTGCATTGCATAAGGGTATGGCTTTTTAATGTTTTTGGTTGCAATTACCTGAAAGTTGTAAGGTGATATAAATAATATTCTTAAGATGTTTGGGTAATTATGATTCGTGACTGTAACCTTGAGTAGCCGCCCTGACCTAGCTTGTGTTGTCCATGTTTGACAATCCTTTCTTTGTTTCCCTTCGAAGTGTTAGGCAACCCATCATAAAAATTTCCAAGTATGTTATATATAACCACACTTTCATTTAGATCTAAGGAAAAATAAAGTTGGTATTGAAATCAAAATATTGTAATTTACCTTGGTGTACCAGTTATTTGTTCTCCTGATTTTTTCAAAATCTTCTCTTTTGCATCATCAATGATCGCCTTCCACTCCCTCTCTGTAATTGAGGGAGGACACTCATACCTAGGATTTCCTACCAAGCTTCGTCTATAAACATCCCACGTATATTTTAAATATTCACCCACTACAGAGGTGACCATTTTTTTATTGAACGTGTCTACTCCAAAGAGGCCTTCAAGATAATCCATAAGTTCCTTTTTTAGGTTGGAATTCTGGAAATTCCACCTCATGCATAAGGTTGACCCAAAAATCAACAAGGCCTTTCTTTCTAGGTGTATATAAAAAAGTTCATTTCCTACACACAAAAATATATGATCATTAATTTAAAATTAATAATCTAGATGGTTTTTGTATGATAAGGAAAACATTAAACGATTAAAATATGAATTAAAACTACCTGGGAGTCTTGATTGTTTTAATGGAAGTCCATTATCGTCAACCAAAAATGTGCATGGAAGGGTCCTCATGCTTGTCACACATATATCTCCAAGAAATGTAACCATCTCAACCACATCACCATGAGCCTCATCTCTGCCACCATCTCTAGACTTTGATGCAGGTGTGGATTTCTGGCGGTGTGTGTCATGGGTCATATCTAAATTAGGTGTGGAATATAGAGAAGTAAATAGTACTCTAGCAGCTATATGACCGCCCACATCATGACTCCATATTGTCTTTGTAGTGCCACTACTACCAACACTGGGATGAATAGGCTCCAAAAATGTCTTTATAAAAAATAAAATGTTTTTTCGTGAGATAATTTAAAAGTTAAAGAACAAAGTATCATAATTGAACATACGAGTACATTAAAAAAAAACACTTCAAATTATGGTTGTTACCTTATATATGTTAAGTTGTGACATAAGGAGCTTGATATTTGCTTTGATGTTGGGAGTTTGATCTGGATGATCTAAAAAGCTAGCAAGTTCCTTGTTAGCTTTAATGATATTTTTTTTAATTAAGACCATCAGATCAGTGGATGAATAAAACCCCTCCTTATCGACGGAATCATGATCAACATGGCCTGCAGACTACATATAATTTCAACAAAAGTAATGATCTTTCAATAAAATTATATAAGAAAATAATAAAAATAACGTAAAATGAAAGTGGAAATTGATAATCATTTACATGGTATGCGACTGGCCCTTTTCCATGATCATCCTGCCACATTATAATATAATTAGAACCCCCAAATATTTCAAAAATTGTTAATGATAACAAAAACAAAATGTTAAAGATAATATTTACAACAATGTTAAATATAATAAAAAAATATAATGCAATAAGTAGAGGTTTCTTAAAGAGGTGTTTCATAAGAACGTGCACATTATTAGTCAATGTTTCTATTTGATTCAAATGGTAATCCACTAATAACTCTTCCCTGGGAGCTATATTTTTTATTGTGTACAGGACTACCTGATTCTCTTCACGTCCCTCATATATGCAATTCAATTGTTTGTTTATTGTCCCGGGTCATGTGTTGTTTATAAACCCTGCTATATTGCCATAATCTTTATGCCTTTCATAAATATACATATTCGCTCCCTTATTTTTATCCTTGTTTATTAGTTGTATATAATTTTCGGCGAGTGCATATCTCCGCATACTTCGCATGTACCGGACCAGCAACATCCAATCATTATGATTTTAACATGGTCTGACATAGTCCATCAATTCAGTTACTGTATTGTTTTTTACAATTATTCCATCCATGGAAAATAGCCCCAAGCTATGCATGGAGGATGGTGCAATGCAATATGTCCTATTGTTGACAACAAAGTCACCATCTATAGAAGGTAGTTCCTTAGGTACCCATTGTTTCACCATATGCTTATGCTTGAGTGGAACCTCTATGTCTCCTATGTTCTCGTCATCATAAGAGCATGATCCTCCTTCGACAAGAAAAAATTTCATGCGTCTACAAAATTTTATTCTAACTTGTTCACCTCTAGTCCTTGTTTGCTTATCATATCTACTAGATGCAGTCACATTTCCCTCTATTTGTCCTAATATTTCCTCACTCGATGAAGAAATATTTGACAGGTACCTGTTTGGTTATACCTTCAGTTGCATGTGCACGTGTTGTTAGCTATTAGTCCATCATCATCCTAGTTCTAATTTATGAACTTTTCTTTCCATATTCAAAGTTCTAAATAAAAATTTTATATCTTGAGTTTTGGCTACACAATTAGACTAGGGTGCAATTACCAATATTAGTGGTCAACCACTTAATTTAATGTGATATCCCTCTTGTGTTTGGACATATTAAGGACATGTTAATGTGATGACACTAACAACATGATAAATTTATCATATGGATCTAAGAAACAAGTAGTAGTAAGGTTGTTGTTTGTTGGATTTGTGAAAATTAGAATTATTATAAGAAATGTCCATTCAAGATGAGGGTCAACGCTATGGTTTAAGAAATCCAGCCATCAGTTGGTGTGTTGAAAATCTTGGGTGATTTAGTTGGCAATATGTCTAATGAAAGCCAAGAGTAGAATTATACAAATATTAGTTTTGTTCAAGATAAGAGTAGAACTATACAAATATTAGTTTTGTTCAAGACAAGAGTAGAACTATACAAATATTAGTTTTTTTCAATCCAAGTTGAAGAATAATTTAGTTATGGCGATGGTTAATAAAAGTGCAACCCACATTTTTATGTAGGAAGTAGTGGTTGTTAAACTCAATGTGCAGTTGAAATTGTTGCAGTGTTTTTTCAAGGCAGTAAGATATAGTAGTTAGTTGACAAAGACATTTGGATAATTTCGATAAGATATAGTAGTTAGTTGACAGAAACATCGGGAGCGGATAGATAATTTGGTCACCTAGTCCATGCCTAAAAAATCTTACAACATCTCACGAAACTCAAAAATGTTTCTCCATTGGTCTTTTATGCCCTGAGCGAGAATTGGCCAAGAGTCCTCGAAATGGTTTGGGATGCGACTTGAAATTGGGCATAAAAAAAAAACCGAGACTCCGATTCAGAAACCGTCTTCTCTGTTGGATTCCTGGCATAGGATTTTAGCTAGAGCACCCATCACTCTCGGTTCCAACCCCTCAGAAGTTGTTTTTTTCATCGATTTTGATAACTAGTGCTTTGCTTAGTAAGAAGCAATGAAACATTTAGATTTAGGGGTCCAATTTATGAAACCATGCCTCAGGAGAGGATGGACAATGTGGTCACATAGTCCATGCCTAAACAACCATGTAAAATCTCATGGACCTCAAAAATGATGCTCCGTTAGGCTTTTATGCCTTGAGGATGAATTGTCAAGGGTCCTCGAAATGGTTTGGGATGCGACTTGCAACTGGGCATAAAATTAAAACCGAGACTCATATTGAGGAACCGTCGACTCCGATGGATTGCTAGGATAGGATTTCACTTAGGGAACCCCTCACTCTCAAGTTCCATGCCTCAGAAGTTGCTTTACTGATTTATTTCGAGAACTAGTGTTTTTCTCAGTTTGAAGCAAACCAACATTTGTATTAAGGGGTCCAATTTATGAATCCATGCCTCGGGAGAGGATGGAAAATATAGTCACCTAGTCCATGCCTAAACAATCTTGCAGCATCTCATGGAACTCAAAAATGATGCTCCGTTAGGTTTTTATGCCCTCATGAGAAATTGGCCAAGAGTTCCTGAAATGGTTTAGGATGCGATTTGCAACTAGGTATATAATGAATATCGAGACTCAAATTGAGGAACTATTGAATTTGATGGATTCCTGGGATAGGATTTCATCTAGAGAACCACTCACTCATGGGTGCCATGCCTCAGAAGTTGCTCTAATCATTGATTTCGAGAACCATTGTTTTGCTCAGTTTGAAGTAATGCAACATTTGGATTAAGGGGCCAATTTACGAAACCATGCCTCGGGAGAGGATGGATAATTTGGTCACCTATTCAATGCCTAAACAATCTTGCAACATCTCACAAAACTCAAAAATGTTGCTCCCTTAGTCTTTTATGCCCTAACTGGGAATTGGCCAAGAGTCCCAGAAATGGTTTTGGATGCGAGTTGCAACTGCGCATAAAACGAAAACAAAGACTTGGATTGAGGAACCATCATGCCTGTTGGATTCCTGGAATAGGATTTTATCTAGAGCACCCCTCAGTCCCGGTTCCAACCCCTCGAAAGTTGTTTTTTTCATCGATTTCGATAACTAGTGCTTTACTCAGTAAGAAACAATGCAACATTTGGATTTAGGTGTCCAATTTATGAAATCATGCATCAGGAGCGGATGGACAATGTGGTCACCTATTCCATGCCTAAACAAGCATGGAGAATCTCATGGAGCTCAAAAATTCTACTCTGTTAGGCTTTTATGCCCCGAGGAGGAATTGCCAAGAGTCCCCAAAATGGTTTGGGATGTGACTTGCAACTGGGCATAAAATGAAAAACTAAGACTCGGATTGAGGAACTGTCGATTCTAATGGATTCCTGGCATAGGATTTCAACTAGAGAACCCCTCATGCTCAGGTGACATGCCTCGAAAGTTACTTTACTCATTGATTTCGAGAACTAGTGTTTTGTTCAGTTTGAAGCAAACCAACACTTGGATTAAGGGGTCCAATTTATGAAACCGTGCCTTAGGAGCAGATGGAAAATATAGTCACCTAGTCTACACCCAAAAAAAATTGCAGCATCTCACAGAACTCAAAAATGTTGCTACATTAGGTTTTTATGCCCTCAGGAACAATTGACCAAGTGTCCCTGAAATGGTTTGGGATGCAACTTGCCACTGGGCATATAACGAATATCGAGACTCGTATTGAGGAATCGTCGACTCCGATGGATTTATGGGATAAGATTTCATCTAGAGAACCCCTCACTAATGGGTGCCATGCCTCAGAAGTTGCTTTAATCACAGATTTTGAGAACTAATGTTTTGTTGAGTTTGAAGAAATGCAACCTTTGGATTAAGGGGCCAATTTACGAAACCATGCGTTAGGAGTAGATGGATAATTTGGTCACCTAGTCCATGCCTAAAAAATCTTGCAACATATCATGGAACTCAATAATGTTTCTATGTTAGTCTTTTATGCCCTCAGCAAGAATTGGCCAAGAGTCCCCAAAATGGTTTTGGATGCGACTTGCATCTAGGAATAAAATGAAAAATGTGAATCAGATTGAGGAACCGTCATCTCTGTTGGATTATTGGAGTAGGATTTTATCTAGAGCACCCCTCACTCTTGGTTCCAACCACTCGAAAGTTGTTTTTTCATCAATTTCTATAACTAATGCTTTGCTCAGTAAGAAGCAATGCAACATTTGGATTTAGGGGTCCAATTTACGAAACCATTTCTCGGGAGAGGATGGACAATGTGTTCACCTAGTCCATACCTAAAAAATCATGCAAAATCTCACGAAGCTCAAAAATGTTTCTCTATTAGGATTTTATGCCCCGAGGAGGAATTTCCAAGAGTCCCTGAAAAGGTTTGGGATGCGACTTGCAACTGGGTATAAAATGAAAACCAAGACTCATACTGAGGAACCATAGACTCCCTGGCATAGGATTTCATCTAGATAACCCCTCACTCACGGGTGCCATGCCTCGAAAGTTACTTTACTCATTGATTTTGAGAACTAGTGTTTTTCTCAGTTTGAAGCAAACCAACATTTGGATTAAGGGGTCCAATTTATGAAACCATGCCTCAGGAGAAAATGGAAAATATAGTCACCTAGTCCATGCCTAAAAAAATTTCATCATCTCACGGAACTCAAAAATGCTACTTTGTTAGGTTTTTATTTCCTCGGGAGCAATTGACCAAGAGTCCCTGAAATGGTTTGGGATGCGACTGATAACTGGGTATATAACGAATATCGAGAATCGGATTGAGGAACTGTCAATTCCAATGGATTCTTGGGATAGGATTTCATCTAGATCACCCCTCGCTCACACGTTCCATGCCTCAGAAGTTGCTTTAATCATTGATTTTGAGAACTAGTGTTTTGCTTAGTTTGAAGCAATGCAACATTTGGATTAAGGGGCCAATTTATGAAACCATTCCTCGGGAGAGGATGGATAATTTGGTCACCTATTCCATTCCTAAAAAATCTTGCAGCATCTCACGGAACTCAAAAATGTTGCTCCGTTAGTCTTTTATGCCCTGAGCGGGAATTGGCCAAGAGTCCCCAAAATGGATTAGGATGCAACATTCAACTGCACATAAAATGAAAACCGAGACTTGAATTGAGGAATTGTCATCTCTGTTGGATTCCTGGCATAGGATTTAGGCTAGATCACCCCTCACTCATGGTTCCAACCCCCCAGAAGTTGTTGTTTTCATTGATTTCGATAACTAGTTCTTTGCTCAATAAGAAGAAATGAAACATTTGGATTTAGGTTCCAATTTACGAAACCATGCCTTGGGAGTGTATGGAAAATGTGGCCACCTATTCCATGCCTAAACAAGCATGCATAATCTCATGCAGCTAAAAAATGCTTCTCGGTTAGGCTTTTATGCCTCGAGGAGGAATTTCCAAGAGTCTGCAAAATGGTTTGGGATGCGACTTGCAACTGGGCATAAAATGAAAACTGAGACTCAGATTGAGGAACCATCGACTCTAATGGATTCATGGAATAGGATTTCAGCTAGAGAACCCCTCACTCTCGAGTGCCATGCCTCGAAAGTTTATTTACTCATTGATTTCGAGAACTAGTGTTTTGCTCAGTTTTAAGCAAACCAACATTTGGATTAAGGGGTCCAATTTATGAAACAATGCCTCAGGAGAGGATGGAAAATACAGTCACCTATTCCATGCCTAAAAAATCCTGCAACATCTCACAGAACTAAAAAATGATTCTCCGTTAGGATTTTATGCCCTCAGGAGCAATTTACCAAGAGTCTCGGAAATGGTTTAGGATGCTACTTGCAACTGGGCATATAACAAATATCCTCGTATTGAGGAACCGTCAACTCCGATGGATTCCTGGGATAACATTGCATATATATAACCCCTCACTCACGGGTGCCATGCCTCAGAAGTTGTTTTAATCATTGATTTCAATAAATAGTGTTTTGCTCAGTTTGAAGAAATGCAACATTTGGATTAAGGGGCCAATTTACAGAACCATGCCTCGGGAGTGGATGGATAATCTGGTCACCTATTCCATGCCTAAAAAATCTTGTAGCATCTCACAGAACTCAAAAATGTTGCTTCGTTAGTCTTTTATGCCCTGAGCGGGAATTGGCCAAGAGTCCAATTTATGAAATAGTGCCTTAGGAGCGGATGGAAAATATAGTCACCTAGTCCATTGACTTTGTGTAAATCATTCCATTTGGTGTTTGTTGCACTAAGTGTAAAGAACAATGTTGGATAATTATAAGACGTAAGTTAGGTATGAGCTATTTGTTACCTCTCTATTACCTTTTATTTTAATTGTATCCATATTGTGTATTGATCAAATGAGGAATTAACCCAAAACTGATGCCATTAGACACAAACTCAATCCTAAGGCCAACTAAGGAAAAAACAAAACACATGCTAATTAATCTTGGATTCAAGCATGAAAACAAACCTTCTCACAAAGAAGCGCTAGTTGGTGATGGAATCCAACATCGCATAATCGATGCATGAAGGGGCTGAGTTTCGGCAAGTGGGAAAGTTACGTTGACAACCTTCTTAATGAACTAACACCCTAGTGCAAGTTACCTCACCAAGCAGTGGAAAAACCTCCAAGGAGTTCGAGTGAGTCTAGCCAACGTTGATCCCATGTACAACACAACCTTCCTTGTGATGTCACCTTGTGTAGGAAGTGTAAAAGATTATGGCCTCTATGTTACCACCTACTATACAAAAGAACAAGGGGGACAATTGACAGTCGACACCAATACCAACAAAGTAGGTTGATTACTTTGAGGGCCCCAATGTGACCTCGTGATTGACCCTTGTGTTAGAAGGGCTTCCCAAATTCATTGATATAGCAACTTGATTTCACTCCCTAACTCAAGGCTTTATGTTTGTTTAGCATCTTTGGACAATTATTCTCACAATCCTATTCCAAAGATCTACACCTAAGATAATATGGGTTTGAAGATCCCTAGAAAAGTTTCTAGATAAATTTTATTTAGTGCTTGATTTTAGGTTGTTGTTACTCAAAGGAGTGATCATGAAACTGATGGCGTTTTGACTCGACTCTTTAAACCATGCAAGAGGAAAATGAAATGCAATAAATTAAACTTTGATGAAAACTAGCTATGGGAAGGAGCAAGAGGTTTTAATCAAAGAAATAATTTCTTGATAGATTATTATGTGTGGAGTACTACAAAATGACCCAAATTTTAAAAATACCATGCAAATGTCATAGTTGACTTAGTACACTTATACAACATTGAATCAAATTTCATCATTTATAACATAGTAAACATTTATTATTATAGAGACCACCATACACATCTTGAATACTCATAAGGATCATGGGGAAGAACTATAGGTGGAAGAACTAGAAGGGGATGAAGCTTATAGGCCAAACGACTCCCAATGGGGATGTGTGGTTCAATCCTAAATGGACCAATAATAAAGAAGGTTCTCTTTAATGTATTTTTTGTTATTTATGTTCAATTTTAGTGCTCTAAGCTACAATTTTAGAGGGTTTAAGGCCTTCAACAAAACCTCCTTTGCAAGTTTGGCCAAAATATATTATTTTTCCTTAGAAATTTTTATGCGTGCAGAGCTAAGAATGTAGTGAAGGGAAGTTCATATGTTTTCACTTTGCACTTTTCATACACAAGCAAAAGGATAAGGAAAAAGGGTGACATGATGTAAAGTCTATGGGGAAGGCTGATGCACATAGCATAAATCACATAAAAAGTAAGGGGCTATGTAGAGCATAAATTGTTTTTCTTAGAGCAATGCCTTTGCACTTTTTATTGCATATTAAGTTCAAAGGAAAGTGAATTGGAGTGTTGACGTGGATCTATATACCAATGTGGATGCAAAGGTATACACTATGGGGTTTGAAAGGAAAGCGACATGCCCTCCACACTTCACATTAGTACTACTGTGGGGAAACAATAAGCTTGGTGACTAAGAGGAAGTACAAATACACCCTCTGCAATGTGGTTGAGTGAAAACTAACAACTATGGATGTAAATATCTTGAAAAAAAATTCTTGTGAGTTCTCTTATATTTCCTAGAGGAAACAAACGATTGGAGGAGGTAATAAAGATGTAGGTTAGTCATTAGTGAAGGGGATTTGAAGTTCAAAACATTGTTGGAGCAAAGGGATTTTGCAAATTTGGCATTGAAAAAGATGGAAATATTGGGAGGTTAAAGGTGTAGAAACAAAAGTACCAAGGACCTAGAAGGATAAATCTATTCCTAGATTGAAAGGATGAAGAGGATTTTGAGTTTGTATGAACAGAAAATATCATGTTTGAGCCAAAAAAACAATATGCAAGACACTACTTAGGAGTGATATTACACAAATTCTAATGGTGTTGGTAGGGAATAGGAATCATGAGGAATACCATTGAATGAGCATTCTCAAACCATGTGGGATGTCAAATTCTAGGCCTACTTGTACCACAAAAAAAGCCAAAATTTTGTATTTTTATTTTTTATGGTGTAGAAATCAAAAGTCATGGGGCTTGTTATTCTTTGCAAGTGGGTTAACACTAGTGTTTTATAAATCACCTTTTCTTTGTAGTTTTCCTAAAAATGAGGATAATGTTTTGTGTTGTCATAGAATAAGAAACCAATAGAGTTGTTGAAGAAATCGAGCACAAGTCATTTCTCACCTACAACAAAGATTTTCCCTAGTTTCCATGGTAGCCTATTATTGATTCATCATTCCACCCACTCCCCTATATAGTTTTCTCACATCAATGATGGGAGATATTGCATACCCAAGTTTAGTGCATACTTTGTCCAAGTTAATTCGATGTGTTGATCCTCTAAAAGGGCCACTTGTATCACATGTTGTTAATTTTGTGGGAAGGTATCATCATTTCCAGTTAACATTTTCTTTAATATTGTCAAACTCATATGCTCCCCCCCTCAAAATATGCAACCCATGGCAAGGAAATTTATTTCAATATCGATTTTCTCTTACTCTTGGAAAAGACAAGTTTCTTCCATATTTTTTCATTTATGACACTACATTTGCTATGTTTGTGTGGTTGAAACCCTCATGGGTTAAGGATGACCTTGAAGGTTATTTCATGGGATATGTAATGATTTGTAGATTCACTGGTTTTTGGCCAATAATAAAGGATCTTTAAAATTTGGTCTAATTCTTGAGTTCATTCTTGAACAATATTTTTGTGAGTAGTATTCAAATGCACTACTTTTGTAGGTAAATCAATATGGTTAGGGTGACAAATTACATATTCGTAGGTGTATTATTGTAGGAAAAAAAATTACATAACCATAGGTGACATGGATCATTCAATTATCTAAGTACTTATGCTAGCACTCAAGGATAAAAATTCAAAGTGTTATTACTCTCATTATTATGCACATACTTTTCCTACCAAAACTTAATGAAAAATTTTCAAAAGGTTATTACACTCATTTTGGGACTTTCTTGGCCTACTAGCACTCAATTATGAAATTTTACAGTGTTATTATTCTCATTGTTATTCATATACTCGACAACATTATTCTACACATTGAATGTATGCCTTTTTCCCAATTATATGCCTCTGTCTTCAAAAGAACATGAAAGAAAGAAATAATCAACTCAAGGTGTCTAGTTTGGGAAAGGGTGGTCAAAGTGAGTGAGATCTAGGATCAAGGACCTCCCTCATGTATAGGGTCATGCATATCTAGTCCAAAAACTAGAATAAGGTTCAAAGGAGTTCATAAAATAATAGTTATTTGGCCATATGAAGAAATATCTATGTGATTAGATGATATAGGTATGTTAATGAGCATTGAACCTAAATATAACCAACACACCCTTGCCTAAATTCAAATAGCATCTCAAGAACCTTCAGATCATGATTTGGGGTTTTATAGGATTTTAAGAACTTACCGATTTTGGCATCATTTCTGGTCAAGGTGGGGTCTCCTTCGTCACTCCAGCAAGGGCCTACTCTATCGCTCCTCCTCTATTGCTCCAACAAGGGCACTACCAGTCACTACTCCTACAATAATGACATACACTCTCAGTCGCTCTCAGAGGTGAGGTTATTCTCTATCGTGCCCATAGGTAAGGCACTCTCAGTCGCTCCCAGAGAAATGAGGTTATTCTCCTCTTGCTCCAACAATGGCATGCACTCTCAATCGCAGGGAGGTGAGTTTATTCTCCTCTCACTCAAGTAATGAAATGCCCTCTCAGTCATGGGGAGGTGAGGTTATTCTCCTCTCTCTCCAACAATGGTATGCACTATCAGTCGCGGTGAGGCGAGGTAATTCGAAAAATGGGGGTTTTGCACGCACGGTGAGGGATTATGTATTTTTTTTGTATATATTTTATATATTATATAAATAAATTTTTATATAAATTACATATATTAAATATTTAATAAATGTGCATATTTAAATATTTAATAAATATTTATATAAATTGCATATATTTAATACTTAATAAATGTGTATACATATAATAATGGTTAAAAACATGTGTATACTCATTGGAGGTCATAGGTTCAAATACAAAGGGGAGTAGGGTATGTGTACCTTCATAGATGGGGCAAACCTATGGCCATTTGCAAATCATGACCTAGATGATTATGGGCAAAGACAAAAGATGAATACCAAGACTGGTCTTCTATGTCTAGATCTAAAATAGATCCTCCATATAATGTTTAAAAGGGTCAATTTAACATCCCAACTCTGGGTAATGATCAATCTCAAAGGTAGAGACTACAATGGGATTGGATTGAGAAATTATTATTGAATCAATATGCCCTTCCTCTTGTAGCATGATCTTCAAGGGATGCTCTTCTTAAAGGGATTTCATTACAAATAATGGTATTGAATTTTAGGTTCATTCAAAGCCTCATAGAAAATATGTTGAATATGCTCTTCAAGTTTGAAAAACATATTGTAGAGAGTCAACAAGTTATGCTTCAAATTCTCACAAGTACTTATGTTGAATATGTACTTGTGTTGAATATGTTTTCGTTGGATGTGAAGAATGCTACTTGTCAATTACCTGATGACTATTTTTCTTTGTCTTTGCATTGACATTTTGTTTGGCTAGTCCTCGTTACTAGCAATCCCACTTTATAAGTTTCACCTCCGGTAGATTAAATATCCTTCAACCACATGCTGCAGTGTCGCATGCAATCTACCAGTTGTCAAACTCCCTCTCTTAAAACCTCTTTGAATGACTACAACACAAAAGTCTCTTATTTTCTATTTTTTGGCCATTTGTTCACCAATTGAAATAGTCTAATGAAAATTATTTCTCATACCCCCATGGGTAAAACCTAACATGGAAAATGGTGCATTGGGTCTAGGGACATGTATTTTAAGAGAATCCTAATGGTCCATAACCTTAGTCAACTCATCTCTTGTTAAATGTTATCTAAGTTTATTACACAACATGAGTCCAAAACCATGACATGAGTCCTCTCAGGACCGACCCAAAATTATGACTCTATCCATGCTCAGGCCACCTATGTTTTGGCCCCTGTTCCTACTGATATAATGATAATTTAGGTAAGTCTCGAAATTATGATTCTATCCATGTTTAGGCCACCTATGCTTTGTCCCTTGTTCCCACTGATATAATGATAAGTCAGGTAAGGCCCAAAATTATGACTCTATCCATGCTTATGCCACCTATGTTTTGGCCCTTGTTTTGACTGATACAATGATAAGTCAGGCAAGGCCCAAAATTCTGCTATCCATGCTCAAGCCACCTATGTTTTGACCCCTATTCCCACTGATATAATGATAAGTTAGGTAAGTCCCGAAATGATGAATCTATCCATGCTCAGGCCACCTATGTTTTGGCCCCTATTCCCACTGATATAATGATAAGTTAGGTAAGGCCTGAAATTCTAAATCTACTCATGCTCAGGCCACCTATATTTTGGCCCCTGTTCCCACTGATATAATGATAAGTCAGGTGAGTCCCGAAATTCGAACTCTATCCATGCTCAGGCCACCTATGTTTTGGCCCCTGTTCCCATTGATATAATGATAAGTCAGGTAAGACCCAAAATTATGAATCTATCCATGCTCATGCCACCTATTGTTTGGCCCCTGTTCCCACTGATATAATGATAATAGGAAATAATTTAGACTTAATCTCTTCACACTATAGTTATATTCTAGAAATGAAGTCCCTGAAATTTGAACATGGATTTCATTTATCTTGTTGATATTGACATCCTTTTATATGACATGGTCAATGACAATGGTTAGTGTGACCTAGAAGGCAGGTTGAAAACATTATGGGTTAAAAAACATTGATCAATGTATTTTCATATAAGCTGCATATCAATAAAAATTTAGTTGATTTACCAAAAGAATGAATTTATGTACTTGCAAAAACGTTTTTATAAATATTTTTATTGACCAAATTTCATCTCATTTTTAAAATATCTCTTCCTTTCATTAATCTTGGTGTAGATTATAACAATAAAAAACTAAACCCAATTAACACCCAAATTTCTCTTGTTAACACTTATTAGTAATATGTTTGTGTGAAAAGTGACCAAACACTCTTATAATAACGAGTAAAACAACCAATCAACTAAAATTCCATCATTTCTTACTAATGACAAATCCTATTGTTGGTTGGTTTGACAAAATCATTCTACTTCTTCGAATGACATGAACTAGGGAAGAAAATATTTTTTGGGACGGAAATGTGGTCTATATATTAACATAGTCAAGAGAATTATTACAGAGGCATGTGAGCATATCACCTCAAGTTTTCTAAAGATGACCTTGAGTCCTCTCCTTGGGATCCTACTTCACTTTAGGTTCTTTAATCTAACAACATTTTTAGATTCCTTCCATCCTCATTTTGACAACTTAACTATAGGTGCCCTTGAATCCTCTCCTTAGATTCCTACTTGACTTTAGGTTATTTTTATCTAACAACATTTTAGGTTTCCTTCCATCCTCATTTGGACAACGTAACCATAGGTGATGGAAATATAGAGATATAACTTCAACAACATAATGATAGGGCAATGAAGACGTGGGATTGGTGCAAGTGGACAACTTCATCCAAGGGAAGTACTAGTGTGTGAAAATGTGAAGACGAGTAACACTTTTTGGAAAGAATCTTGTGAAGAAATGCGATATTTATTGTTTCAATCAAGAAAATAGTCATTGAAATATCTTTATTGAAAGTTAAATAATATTTTGGATAAGAGTTAAAATTCTTGGTCGAAACATTTTAAAATGTCTCAACAAAGAGTTTTCCTATGTTTACCTCAAGTTAAAAAATTATTGTTTGAGAGTTTGGGTGGATTAGAAAAACTCTAGGTTGAAATTTAAATGTATTGGACTAGAGTTTTTGTTTGACCGTTATTTAAAACTCTTGAAAAGGATTCTTGGTCGAGGGTTATGATTCTCCCCCTAGATTCTTCGTTGAAAATATTTAAACTCTCGATCGAGAATCGAGAATATTATCAACTATTGATTGAGAATTTTTATGTTATAAATGAGGTTGAAACAATTGATCATGCCCTATTTCCAGCTTTCGACCAAATAAAAGGATTCCCCAAGCTAGGGGACAATCCTTGCACTCTTACACCTTCTTCCAAACAAATTTCACCATAGGAGGTTAGCAATTTTTTTTGTGTACTTTTTCTTGTTTAGCAATGTTTTCATTTTGTTTTTTAAAAGACCCTTAAATTTGAACCTAATAAGTGCACACCACAAAAATTCAAAACCATAAGAAGACATTTGGAACCCAAAAAACTAAAATTCATAAAAACCTTAAACCTGAAACCCTCAAAACTCATCAATTTCATTTTTTGCTTGTTTATTCATTTTGTATTACATTTTAGTACTATTGTTTTATTTTATTTAATGTTTTTAACAATCTTAAAAAGGCTCCATTGACATGTAGAAATGTTGTCATTTTTTTTAATCTTAAAAAAATAAACATGAAAATACAATGTTCAATCTTAGCGTGTTTTTATTTTGATTGGTCTTTGCATTGTGATTTTGTTTGGCTAGTCCTTAGTACTAGAAATACCACCTTATAAGTTGCATCTATTTAAAGTGGGTGGTATATTAAATATCCTTCAACCACATGTTGCAGTGGCACATGTAATCTACCAGTTATCAACCTCCCTCTCTTAAAACCTCTTTGAATGACTACAACACAAAAGTCTTTGATTGTCTATTTTTTGGCTATTTGTTCAGCAATTGAAATAATATAATGAAAATTATTTCTCATGCCCCCATGGGTAAAACCTAACATGGAAAATGGTGAATTGGGTCTAGGGACATGTCTTTTAAGAGACTCCTAATGGTCCATAACCTTAGTCAACTCATCTCTTGTTGAATGTTATCTAAGTTTATTACAATGTCCATTGGACCATATTATATTTGATGTTGATATTATGGTAGTTGCGGGAGGTATTTACCTCCACGTATAAACCTGACAAGAATAGAATATTCCAGGAAGCAAGAAGAAACCCTAATTAATCAGTTAATAACCCTAGAAGACAAGTCAACTCAAGAAAATGACTTGTATTAGGTTATTAGCCTCCAAGAAAAGAAGTCAACAAAAGGAAATATTATATAATAAAGAATTAGTACCCAGAATGAGAATTCAGCCTAGGAAGACTGTCATAATTAGTATAAATACAGGAGGCCAGTCTTCATTCTGGCCAGTATTCTCAAAACTGCAGAAGTAGCACTTGTGTATTTTTTCAAGGAATATGTAATGAATCTCAATTTTAATAAGATTCAAATAGGACCTAAGAACCTTAAGTTCTTTCCTTAACCATGGTTTACATAATACTATCATTCAATATTCAAATGTTACATTTCATTTTTAGGGACCATGTGTACTAAGGGCTTGAGCCACCACAAAGGAAACATACAAAGAATATTTGTCTTATGAAAAAGATATGGTACTATCCATTTTAAGGTTTGGCATAGAGATTGTTCTTATAGACTAAACTACATTGAACCATAATAAAATCCCTACACTCATTGCAAACCATGTAACACCATTCATATAAGACACAATATTCTTGCGATGAATTAACCATACTATCGACAAAAAAAATTCGTCGATAGTATAGCTAATTCATCGCAAAATTATTTACATTTGTCTCTTTTGCGATGATATCAAATGATGCTTGGATTCATTTCATATTTGGATTATAAACTTGAAATTAAAATTTGATACTTTGCAAGCTAGTTGGACCTTGAGTCAAATACAAATATGAAATTTGGAATCATTAACATATCTACTAGAACATATGAAAAATAGGGTTTATGGTTTACATGATGATATGATGATGGAAGAAAGAGTGTGTGTGAGCGAAATTTGAGTCCACAAACCCTCCCATATATTTAAGGCATGAAAATAGTCTATCCATGTCAAATTTCAATGCATACAGATACAATTTGAAAAAAAATCAACATTGGCCCCATTCACATGTCACTATTGCCCAACTCTAGTATTTGTATGGTGTTGATTAAGAAATCAATGAAAAAGAGGGATTTTTCATCACAACTATGACAGAAATACATTGTATATACATTAATGTAGAACCTAAAAAAAAAATGAAGATAGACTGACGAAAACTTAAAACTTGCGTCAACCAAATTGTGGACTTTGAAAGAAAATTAGGGTTTATGGTTTACATGATGAATTGATGATGGAATAAAGTGGGTGCGTGAGTGAAATTTGAGTCCAAAAACCATCCCATATCGTTAAGGCATGAGAATAGTCTATCCATGTCAAATTTCAGTGCATACAACAGTTGTTTGAAAACATTTCAACGTTGGCCCCATTCACAGGTCACTGTTGTCAGTGTCTAGTACTAGTACAATTTTCGTTCCTTATTCCTTGTTATGTGTTCCTCTTTCCTCATTCCTCATTCCTCATTCTTAATTCTTCATTCCTCTCTCCTCGTTCATCATTCCTTGTTACTCATTCCTTGACCATGGTGTAGTCCCCAAAATCCATTGTTTTTGTACAAAACATACTAATGGCATAAAACATCCCACACAAAGACCAAATTAATATTCGCTACATAAGTCTTTTGTCTTTTTCCAAGGAATATGTAACAAATATCAATTCTAAGAAGATTTAAATAGGAACTAAGAACCTTAAGTTCTCTCCTTAACCATGGGTGACATAACACTATCATTCAATAGTCAAATTGTTACATTTCATTATCAGGCATCATGTGTACTGAGGGCTTGGGCCACCACAATGGAAACATACAAAGAATATTTTTCTTATGAATAATATATAGTACTATCCATTTTGAGGTTTGGAATAGAGATTCTTCTTATAGACAGCACTACATTGCACCATAATATAATCCCTACACTCCTTGCAAACCATGTAACACCATTCAAATAAGATGCAATATTCTTGCGACGAATTAGCCATACTATCGACGAACTTTTTTTGTCAATATTATAGCTAATTCGTCGCAATATTATTTATATTCGTCTCTCTTGCGACTATATAAAATGATGCTCGGATTCATTTCATATTTGGTTTATCAACTTGAAATTAAAATTTGATACTTTGCAAGCTAGCTGGACCCTGAGTCAAATACAAATATGAATTTTGGAATCATTAACATATTTACTAGAACATATGAAAAATAGGGTTTATGGTTTACATGATGATATGAATATGGAATAAATATTGTGTGTGAGTGCAATTTGAGTCCAGAAACCTTCCCATATCGTTAAGGCATGTGAATAGTCTATCCATGTCAAATTTCAATGCATATAGATACAATTTGAAAACATTTCAACGTTGGCCCCATACACATCACTGTTGCCCACCTCTAGTATTTTTATGGTGTTGATTAAAAAATCAACGAAAAAAATGGATTTTTCATCAAAACTATGACATAGATACATTGTATATAAATTAATCTAGAACCTGAAATAAAAATGAAGAACAACTGAAGAAAATTTAAAACTTCTGTCAACCAAATTGTGTACTTTGAAAGAAAATTAGGGTTTATGGTTTACATGATAAATTGATGATGGAATAAAGTGGGTGTGTGAGTGAAATTTGAGTCCAAAAACCCTCCCATATCGTTAAGGCATGTGAATAGTCTACCCATGTCAAATTTCAGTGCATACAGAAACTGTATGAAAAGCTTTCAACGTTGGGCGCATTCAGAGGTCACTGTTGTCGGTGTCTAGTGCTAGTAGAATTTATGTTCCTTGTTCCTTGTTCGTCGTTCCTTGTTCATTGTTCCTTGTTCCTTGTTATTCATTCCTTTACTATGGTGTAGTCCCCAAGATCCAATAGTTTTGTACAAAACATACTAATGGCATAAAATGTCTCACACAAAGACCAAATTAATATCTGCTACATAAGTCTTTTGTCTTTTTTCAAGTACTATGTAACGAATATCAATTCTAAGAAGATTAAAATAGGACCTAATAAACTTAATATCTTTCATTAACCATGGGTGACATAACACTATCATTCAATAGTCAAATTGTTACATTTCATTATCAAACATCATGTGTACTGAGGGCTTGAGCCACCACAAAGGAAACAAACAAAGAATATGTGTCTTATGAAAAAGATATGGTACTATCCATTTTGAGGTTTGGAATAGAGATTGTTCTTATAGAATACACTACATTGTACCATACTATAATCCCTACACTCCTTGCAAACCATTTAACCCCATTCAAATAAGACACAATGTTCTTGCGTCGAATTAGCTATACTATCGATGAACTTTTTTTGTCGAGAGTAAAGCTAATTCATCGCAAGATTATTTACATTCATCTCTTTTGCGATGATATATGATGCAACACGCGCTCGCAAGCATGTCCTCTCACAAGATCTCTCTTTCACACGGCCCTAAGAACTCTAACCGATTCTTCTATTTCCCTATCGGGAAATCTGCACCCACAGTAATCCTCATGGGATCCCCCTTCTTTACAATTGGGAGATCGGACTTCGCGACCTCGTGAGGTCAATGGTAAAGTGTTCGGCTCTCGAATCCCCGAACCCCAACACAAATCAACACTGACCCTTTCCTTCTCCTATCGGAAATTTCCCTATCATGATTTTGGCACTCGCAATGTCGAGTCACTCATCTTACCGACTCCTGAACCCTGATACGCCAAAACTCCGATGCGCTCGCAAGTTGACTTTTCAATGGTCCTTCACTCCATCGGCATTTCGGAGTTTGCAATATCACGAATCCTAATGAAATTTTTACGAGAATTTTCGCCATGAAACCCCAATGTGGAGTGCCACCTGTCCACCTCACTGACTCCTGTGGCCCACTCTATTCTCATACCCGTTGGGATATTGCGTTTCACGATTTCGCGATTCCTGCTGTTATGTTCATGGGACTTCAACCCACGAAACCCCGATACACGATATACGTATAGATCCAACGACCCTTGTGGCTTGGATCAACGGTTCTACCTCTCCTGAGTTTTGAACCTCTCAGGAATACCTGCTGTATCTCCCTTGCACCTCCACAAGATCTAACGGCCCACAGAAATTCATGAATTCTCCTCGGAGAATTTCGACCGTCCGTCCTTCCTGGGTGATTTCAACGAATGACCAAGTGTTCCTTCGTGGAACTCGTCCACCTGCAACGTAAACTTACAACACTTGCTTAAATATTCAAGGCACAACTTCTCTGCGCTATCCTTCAACAAATCTTGAAGGCCTTATCCTTCCTGAGCTTTCTTATGACTCTGAGAATTAGAAAAGACTCTTGCACGCACTCCTTGTGGAAACTTTCAGACACTTCCAAGTGCTGAATTTCCTTTGACCCTGCGCACACTTGCAACAACAGTCCTTCAAAACTCTTCACTCAGGTTCACAACCTTGAGACTTTTACTCGGCCTGTGCACTCCTTGCACAGCTCCTGTTCCTGTCTACACTTCTAGGAAATAAAAACAAAAGTAAAACTATCTGAGCTTCAGAGACACAACCCTGAATTCTTGTTGACGCACTCCTTGCGGACACTTCAACTGCACTCCTTGCAGGAATTCTTACTCAGATAGAGAAACAATTGAAACTCATTCCTTATTTCTTTCAGACTTCAAACTTAACATGAAATCATATACACAACATATAAAGAAAATGTATAACAGGAAGCAAACATTCATGAGCATATCATTCAACATCAATACACAGAGAACAGACACAAAACCATGAATTTGAACTAACCTCTTCTATTAATCCAAATATCTGTACATGGGTGTTCTTAGACAGCTCTATGCATTCTCTTGCTCCTCAATGCTTCAATAATGTTACTATACACAATGAGGGTTTCTATATCTCGTTTCCCTCTTGTGCTCTAAAATTGTCTAATCTACAATTAAATTCTACCTACTTGCATTAATTACTTTAAATGCCTTCTACCTACTAAGGACGAGAGCCAAAGGCTCAAGGTCCATTTACATTATACAATTGCACCTCTCCTTAATGAATACATTTAAGATTGCGCAACAATTTTAAAGTGATTTCAAAATTTGTGTTGGGTGCTTGTCCAGCTGTCCTTCGCTTCCACGCTGGCTCGCTTGATGTTGGTGATGCTCCTGCATCATACTCCCTTGCTTGAAAGTTTTCATGGGCTCCTATCCATGAGCTCCTGCACAGTCTTTCCATGCTTTTGGATCTCTGCTTTAGTATCCCAGATGACATCTTCAACTGGATGGTTCTTCCACTTGACCAGATACTCAAAGTATTCCTTTCACCTGGTCTTCTTACCAATTCTTTTATCTAGTATGCACTCCATTTGCAGCTTATCTGCCACTAGCATCTGCTTCGTCCACTGGATCATTGGTTTCTCATCTCGAGTGTGTGTTTCCTCAACTTTATATGGGTACAAATCCGAGATATTGAATATCGGATAAATTCCGATCCCATCGGGTAATTCAATCTCTTAAGCATTCGCCCCAAACTTCCTCAAGACCCTACATGGCTCAATTTTCTTCATCTTCAGCTTATTATATGTTCCCCTCGGGAACCTTTCCCTTCTCAAATGTGCCAGAATCAAGTCACCAACCTCAAATTGAAGTTTTCTTCTGTGTTGATCTTCCCTGCGTTTATATTCTTGGCTTGAATTCTGCAATCGCTGCTTCACCTAGCTGTGAAGTTCCTTCATCGCCTCTACGAATTCTTCTGCATTAGTGCTCCTAGTTGCAGTCTATTCTGAATCCCTCAGTTTAGAAATTCCCCTCGGCTGCATGCCATAGACAACCTGGAATGGACTTTGCCCGGTGCTCCTATTAACTAAGTCATTATACGCAAATTCTGCCTGTGGTAATATGTTGTCCCACTGGCTATGGTGTTCTGTCACCAAGCTTCTCAACAAGTCTCCCGAACTTTTGTTCACCACTTCCTTATGTCCATATGTCTGAGGATGATACGCTGAACTAAACAATAAGTTAGTTTCCAACTTCTTCCATAAGGTCCTCCAAAAATGCCCTATGAATTTTGTATCTTAATCTGAAACTATACTCCTCGACAAACCATGAAGTCGAATGACCTCTTTGAAAAATATATTAGCAATGTGAGTTGCATCACTGGTCTTCTGACATGGAATGAAGTGTGCCATCTTGGAAAATCTATCCACTACCACAAAGATTGAGTCAACACCTCTTTGTGTTCTAGGCAACCCCAATACAAAATCCATGCTAATTACATCCCACGACCTCTCTGGTATGGGCAATGGTTGATAGAATCTTGCATTTTGCTTTCTTCCCTTCGAATGCTGAAAATTTTTGCATCTGTCCACGAATCTCTTGACATATGCTCGCATTCCCGACCAAAAATATGACTCATTCAGTTTCGCGAACGTCTTGTCGTGACCAAAGTGCCCTGCCAATCCTCTACTGTGTTTCTCCTTCAGCAGATTCTCCCTCATGGAGAATTTCAGAATACACAGTTGATTACCTCTAAACGGTAATCCTTCCTGGATCATATAGTCTGTCCAAGGGATTCTATCTCTGAGAGTTGGATTCTCAGCTGCTTCATACGCCTCCTTAAAATATGGATCATCAGCGTACATGTTCCTGAGATCATCAAAACCCAATGTTTTGACTTTGAACTCTTGCAACAACAAACACTTCCTGCTCAAAGCATCAACCACTTTGTTAGCAGTGCCATAAATATGTCTAATCACAAAAGTGAAATTCTGCATATACTCAACCCATTTGACATGTTTCTGATTCAACTTTTCCTATTGAGTCACAAACTACAATGCATGATTATCACTGTACAAGACAAACTCCTTCGAGATCAAATAATGCCTCCATTTCTTTAATGCCTGGATAATAGCATAAAACTCCTTATCATACGTGGAGTACTTCACTTTTGCTTCATTCAGCTTCTCACTGAAGTATGCGATTGGCCTGTCTTCCTAACTCAAGACTGCCCCAATTGCAAATCCACTTGCATCGCATTTCACTTGAAATGTTTTCTGGAAATATGGCAACACCAGAACTGGTTGTTCCGTGATCTTCCTCTTCAACAGATCGAAACTCTTCTCAGCCTCTTCAGTCTAGTGAAAATATTTATGTCTTTTCTTCACTGTATCCATCATTGTTGAGCTAATCCCACTGAAATTCTTGATGAACTTTTGTTAGAAACTAGCCAAACCATGAAAACTTCTCACCTCAAATATATTCTTCGGTGATGGCCAATTCTTGATTACCTCCACCTTATCTAGATCCATCCTTAACTCATTTTCCAAAATAAAAAATCCCAAATAAATGAGATCTGTCTTCATGAATGAAGACTTCTTCATGTTTATCAACAACTTCTCCTACTGTAACTTCTGCATCACTGTAGCCAAATGTTTCAGATGCTCCACCACGGTTTTACTGTAAACCAGTATGTCATCCAAATACAGAATGAAAAATTTCCCAATGAAATCCCTCAGGACTTCGTTCATCAACCTCATGAAGGTACTTGGTGCATTTGTTAAGTCAAATGGCATAACAAGCCATTCATACAACCCCTCGTTGGTTTTGAATGCTATCTTCCACTCATCACCCTCTCTCATGCGAATCTGATGATAACCGCTTTTCAAATCAATCTTTGAAAAATATTTTTCTCCACTCAAGCAATCCATAAGATCATCCATCCTCGACAATGTAAATCTATACCTGATAGTTATCTTGTTGATCACCCTCAAGTTAGTACACATCCTCCAGCCTCCATCTTTCTTCGGACTGAGTACTGTTGGAACATCACATGGACACAAGCTTTCCCTGACTAAACCTTTGTCCAATAAATCCTGGACTTGCCTCTTAACCTCTTCATTCTCTTGCAGAGTTAACCTATAAGCGGCTTTGTTTGGCAGAATGGCTCCTGGTATGAGATCAATGTGATGAATCACACTCCTAATCGGTGGTAATGAACGAGGTAGTTCGTCCACTATTATGTCAGTGAACTCTTCCAGCAGTTCCTGAACTTCTTTCGGTAAATCATCCACTCTTGTGCTAGTCAGAACAATCCTCGGTTTCCTGACCACAATTAACTGTGGATCCTCCTTCTTCTTAACCTCTGTAAGAAGTTCCTTCCCACTCATGAGAAGTATTGTATTGCTTACTTCTGGCGTCACCTCCTTATCCTTAATTGGAAGCAACATGTGTGTCCTCCCATTCTTCTCTAGGGTATATGTGTTCATTCTCCCATCATGAATCACATTCCTGTCATATTTCCATGGTCTACCCAACAATAGATGACAAACATCCATAGGAATGACATCACATAATATCTTATCATTATATCCCCCTATTTTAAATTCAACTAAACATTGTTTAGTGACAGTTACCTGGTGTCCTTTTTGTAGCCATGAAACTCTATATGGGCTTGGATGATCAATCGTCTCCAGCTCCAGCTTCTCTACCATCTCTGTAGAAAAGAGATTATCCATGCTACCACTATTTATAATGACCTTGCATACCCTGTCCTTGGTCTTGCAAGCGGTCATAAAAAGCCTGGTCCTTTGGACTGAACTCTCCACCTCCTTCTCGAGTTTCAATAGGAGTTTTCGCATCATCAACGATCTTCCACCTTCAGCATCTTCTGCTTCAACATCCCGCCTATGTGCCTCAGCGATGTGAGCTTATCCACTTTCCTTCTTTTTATCTGGACACTCGTAAGACTTGTGCCCATTCTTTCCACATGTGAAGCATGTGATTACTCCACCTCTTCCTCTACCTCTACCTCTAGTATGAGGAAAAGTGTTGTTATCCGCATAATATCCTCTCTGCTCATTATGTTTCCCTCTCTGTTCAGCATATTTCCCCCACTGTGAGGTTCCACCTCTCTCAGTTCGAGTCTGAGGTTTCTTCCAGTCTTCCTTGGGCTTCTAATATTTGTCCTGGGCAACTGATTTGCCTCTGGGATGAATTCTTCCTCAGCCCCTCTAACTCTTCTTTCGACTCAACTTCTCTTCTGCTTTCAGATCCATCTGATAAGCATCTTCCACCGTTTGGATGGTTACCATGATCATCTCATCCTGGATATCATATCTCATGCCATTCATGTATCTGGCAACATTTTCATCATCCCTCTCCCGATGACCTGCCCTGATGTTCATTTTATAGAATTCCTCAGTGTATTCTTTCACTGTCATCAGCTTCTGTCTCAGGTTCTGCATCCTCTTGAATAGAGTAATTTGATAATATCTCAGGATGAATTTTACCTTCAGCTTTGCGATCATTCTGTCCTAGCTCTTGATCTTCTGCTTTCCCTTGCAACATCTATCATCTTGTAGTTCATCCCACCACAATGCTTCATGTCCTTTCAATATAGTGACAACATGCTTGACTTTCTTGTCTTCTTCAACATCTTCATAGTCAAAGTATGTGTCTAGAGCTCTAATCCAGTCTAGAAGCTCCTCTGCATCCAAGTTTCCCTCGTAAATTGGAATGTCCATCTTTTCTCTTGCACCCATCCATGCAATAGCTTTGATAAAATGCTTGTTTGATGCATCTTCAGCTGCAACTTCTTCTTCATGTTCAGCCTCAATGTTGCTTTCGGAATCACTGAGATCCCCCGCACTGACTATGCATCTTTGCGTTGTCTCCATGTCTTTGAGTCTAGCTCAGAGATCACACATTTGTCTCTCCATAACCAGATATGTCATCTGCCTGCCTCTTCTCCGCGAAATTTCCCTATCCTCTGGATCGGGTGATTGTCTATCTCTCCTTGGCAGCATGGTGAATTCTCTTTCTCTGCTACAGAAAGAAAAGAATCTTTTTGTTCTCTGATACCAAACTGATGCATAATACCAAACTGATTCGTATCAGAGTGATCCTTACCTCTTATGCCTCCCTCATCTGAAATATACAGACAAGAATCAAGCTCTGATACCAAACTGACGCAACACGCGCTCGCAAGCACGTCTGCTCACAGGATCTCTCTTTCACACGGCCCGAAGAACTCTAACCGGTTCTTCTATTTCCCTATCAGGAAATCTGCACCCACAGTAATCCTCATGGGATCCCCCTTCTTTACAATCGGGAGATCGGACTTCACGACTTCATGAGGTCAATGGTCGAGCGTTTGGCTCTCGAATCCCTGAACCCCAATACAAGTCAACCCTGACCCTTTCCCTCTCCTATAGGAACTTTCCCTATCGTGATTTCGACACTTGCGATGTCGAGTCACTCTTCTTACCAACTCCAGAACCCCGATACGTCGAAACTCCAATGCGCTCACGAGTTGACTTTTCAATGGTCCTTCACTCCATTGGCATTTCGGAGTTCGTAATATTTCGAAGCCTAATGCAATTGTTTCGGGACTTCTTGCCACGATACCCCGATGTGGAGTGCCACCTATCCACCTCACTGACTCTTATGGCCCACTATGTTCTTGTACCCGTTGAGATATCACGTTTCACGATTTCACGATTCCTGCTGTTATGTTCACGGGACTTCAACCCACGAAACCCCGATACACAATATACGTATAGATCCAATGGCCCTTGTGGCTCGGATCAACGGTTATGCCTGTCCTGAGTTTTGAACCTCTTGGGAATACCTGTCGTATCTCCCCTGCACCTCCACAATATCTAATGGCCCACGGAAATTTGTAAATTCTCCTCAGAGAATTTCGACCGTCTGTCCTTCCTGGGTGATTTCAGCAAATGACCAAGTGTTCCTTCACGGAACTCGTCCACCTGCAACATAAACTTATGACACCTGCTTAAATATTCAAGGAACAACTTCTCTGCTTTCTTATGACTATGAGCCTTAGAAAAGACTCTTGAGTGCACTCCTTGCGACAACTTTCAGACACTTCCAAGTGCTAAATTTCCTTTGACCCTGTGCACACCTATAGTACAAGTCCTTCAAAACTCTTCACTCAGGTTATCAACCCTGAGAATTTTACTCGGTTTGTGCAATCCTTGCACGGCTCCTGTGCATGTCTGCACTTCTGGGAAACGAGAACAAAAGTAAAACTATCTGAGCTTCAGAGACGCAACCCTGAATTCTTGTCGATGCACTCCTTGCAGACACTTCAACTGCACTCCTTGCAGGAATTCTTACTCAGATAGAGAAACAATTGAAACTCATTCCTTCTTCCTTTCAGACTTCAAACTTAACATGAAATCATATAAACATCATATAAAGCAAATGTATAATAGGAAGCAAACATTCATGAGCATATCATTCAGCATCAATACACAGAGAACAGACACAAAACCATGAATTTGAACCAACCTCTTCTATTAATCCAAATATTTGTACATGGGTGTTCTTACACAGCTCTATGCATGCTCTTTCTCCTCAATGCTTCAATAATGTTACCATACACAATGAGGGTTTCTATATCCCGTTTCCCTCTTGCGCTCTAAAATTGTCTAATCTACAATTAAATTCTACCTACTTGCATTAACTACTTTAAATTCCTTATACCTACTAAGGATGAGAGCCAAAGGCTCAAGGTCCATTTACATTATACAAGTGCACCTCTCCTTAATGATTACATTTAAGATTGCGCAACAATTTTAAAGTGATTTCAAAATTTGTGCTGGGTGCTTGTCCAGCTGTCCTTCGCTTCCGCGCTGGCTCGCTTGATGTTGGTGATGATCCTGCATTAATATAAAATGATGCTTGGATTCATTTCATATTTGGTTTATCAACTTGAAATTAAAATTTGATACTTTGCAAGCTAGCTGGACCTTGAGTCAACTACAAATATGAAATTTGGAATCATTAACATATCTACTAGAACATATGAAAAATAGGGTTTATGGTTTACATGATGATATGATTATGGAAGAAAGAGTGTGTGTGAGTTAAATTTGAGTCCAAAAACCCTCCCATATCGTTAAGGCATGTGAATAGTCTATCCATGTCAAATTTCAATGCATACAAATACAGTTTGAAAACATTTCAACGTTGGCCCCATTCACATGTCAATGTTGCCCGCCTCTAGTATTTTTATAGTGTTGATTAAACAATCAACGGAAAAAAGGATTTTTCATCACAACTATGACATAGAAATATTTTATATAAATTAATGTAGAACCTGAAATAAAAAACAAGAAACATTGATGAAAACGTAAAACTTGCATCAACCAAATTGTGTACTTTGAAAGAAAATTAGGGTTTATGGTTTACATGATGAATTGATGATGGAAGAAAGTGGGTGTGTGAGTGAAATTTGATTCTAGAAACCCTCCCATATCATTAAGGCATGAGAATATTCTATCCATGTCAAATTTCAATGCATAGAGAAACTGTTTGAAACAATTTCAACTTTGGCCCCATTCACAGGTCATTGTTGTCGGTGTCTAGTCCTTGTACAATTTTTGTTCCTTGTTCCTTGTTCTGTGTTCCTCGTGCCTAATTCCTCATTCCTTGATCCTTTTGACTCATTCCTTGACCATGGTGTAGTCCCCAAGATCCATTATTTTTTTTAAAAACATACTAATGGCATAAAATGTCCCACACAAAGACCAAACTAATATATGCTACATAAGTCTTTTGTATTTTTTCAAGGACTATGTAACGAATCCCAATTCTAAGAAGATTCAAATAGGACCTACGAACCTTAAGTTATTTCCTTAAACATGCGTTACATAACACTATCATTCAATAGTCAAATTGTTACATTTCATTATCAGGAATCATGTGTACTGAGGGCTCGAGCCACCACAAAGGAAACATATAAAGAATGTTTGTCTTATGAACAAGATATGGTACTATCCATTTTGAGGTTTGGCATAGAGATTGTTCTTATACACTAAACTATCTTGCACCATAATATAATCCCCACACTCCTTGAAAACCATGTAACACCATTCAAATTAGACACAATATTCTTGCGACGAATTAACTATAGTATCGACTAACGTTTTTTGTTGATAGTATAGCAAATTCGTTGCAAGATTATTTACATTCGTCTCTTTTGCGAGGATATCAAATGATGCTTGGATTCATTTCATATTTGGTTTATCAACTTGAAATTGAAATTTGATACTTTGTAAGCTAGTTGGACCTTGAGTCAAATATAAATATGAAATTTGGAATCATTAACATATCTACTAGAACATATGAAAAATATGGTTTATGGTTTACATGATGATATGATGATGGAAGAAAGAGTGCGTGTGAGTGGAATTTGAGTCCAGAAACCCTCCCATATTGTTAAGGCATGTGAATAGTCTATCCATGTCAAATTTCAATGCATACAAATACACTTTGAAAGCATTTCAACGTTGGCCCCATTCACATGTCACTATTTCCCGCGTCTAGTGTTTTTATGGTGTTGATTAAAAAATAAATGAAAAAGAGGGATTTTTCATCACAAATGTGACATAGATAAATTGTATATACATTAATGTGGAACCTGATAGTATAGCAAATTAAGAGGGAATTAACTATAGTATCGAGTAACGTTTTTCATTGATAGTATAGCAAATTCATTGCAAGATTATTTACATTCGTCTATCTTGCGACGATATCAAATGATGCTTGGATTCATTTCATATTTTTTTTATCAACTTGAAATTAAAATTTGATACCTTGTAAGCTAGTTGGACCTTGAGTCAAATATAAATATGAAATTTGGAATCATTAACATATCTACTAGAACATATGAAAAATATGGTTTATGGTTTACATGATGATATGATGATGGAAGAAAGAGTGTGTGTGAGAGGAATTTGAGTCCATAAACCCTCCCATATCGTTAAGGCATGTGAATAGTCTATCCATGTCAAATTTCAACCCATACAGATCCACTTTGAAAGCATTTCAACGTTGGCCCCATTCACATGTCATTGTTTCCCGCGTCTAGTGTTTTTATGGTGTTGATTAAAAAATAAACAAAAAAGAGGGATTTTTCATCACAAATGTGACGCAGATACATTGTATATACATTAATGTAGAACCTGAAAGAAAAATGAAGAAATACTCACAAAAACATAAAACTTGAGTCAACTAAATTGTGTACTTTGAAAGACAATTATGGTTTATGGTTTACATGATGAATTGATGATGGGATAAAGTGGGTGTGTGAGTTAAATTTGAGTCCATAAACCATCCCATATCATTAAGGCATGCAAATAGTCTATCCATGTCAAATTTCAGTGCATACAGAAACTGTTTGAAAAACGTTCAACGTTGGCCCCATTCACAGGTCATTGTTGCCAGTGTCTAGTCCTGATACAATTTCCATTCCTTGTCCCTTGTAAAATTCTTTTGACATTACACACATCCTAGCATCTATTACTACAAGGGATTATTTTTATGGCGTTCATTAAACAATCAGCGAAAAAGAGGGATTTTTCATCAGTATAACTATGCCACAGATACATTGAATATACATTAATGTAGAACCTGAAAGAAAAATGAAGAAAGACTGATGCAAACTTGAAACTTGCATCAACCAAATTATGTACCTTGAAACAAAATTAGGGTTTCAAAGAAAAATCTATAGAAATGAAAAACACATTGATCGAAACTTCGTTGATGCAATACTGTGACAACAATATTGATGAAATATTCATGATGTTATAAAAATGAAAGAGCTTCTCTTGGTTTCAAGAATAATTTATCCTCTACTGAACAAGGCCAACCATGTGAAGATGGAAAATCATATGGCCTCTCCCCTCCCCCTCACATCACTCAAAATTGAACCCCAAAACCCAATCTATAAAATAGAAAATAATGGAAAGCAATGTCCTATTAAGGGTCATGCATAGAAACTACAAAAACAAAAATTAATGAAGGTACATGAAATTATGTGTTTCTGAATGATATTTTTAGTCTACCACGTACTTTAGTATATTAGAAACTATTTTTAGGTATCACATAATAATTAAAAAACATGTAACATAGGATATAAAATCGTCGCATAAAACATAAAAACATGTAATTAACCCATGACATTATAAGTACATTATTTTAAGAGAATAATGCATACAAATAAAAATATTATATAGTCACGTACCTAATCCAACCTCAACATATGTGTAATCATCCTTATTTTGTATCTTCACATTTTTCATCGAAATTGACATATGTGTCATCATCTGGTTCAGAAACGATGTTGAAAGGATTGATGATATCATCATCGTCATCAATGTCATTTTCGAGCATATTTTCATCGACATCATCATCAATAATTACAATATTGTCTCCTACGCATGGATCAGGATCTTCTTCATCTTCTTCATATGTCGACCCTCCATGATCTTCCGGCTCTGTCTAATCTGTCGAATCATATTCTTGACCTTCAATATCATCTTCTTCCTGTAAATGAGTATACTTAATTGGCCTTCCTCTTGGATCATATCTAACAACAAGTGACCAATCCCTTTCACCTGGAACATTTGAGTAAAAGACTTGTTCACATTGGCTTGGAAAGACATAGCGATCATGTCCTCTTTCAAACACCATTTTTTTAATCATTGGAAATCCATTGGCATGTTGAATAACAGTTCTTTCCTCATCGTGTTCATGCATTCGTAACCTATACCATTTGAGATCGAACATAACTAATTTGAAGGAATTAAAGTCACAATCAATTATATTGTTTAAATACACATAATATCTATTTTCATATTCTCGAGGATGTCTATCACTCCTAGAGGAAACATTAGTGATGTGGAATACTACAATTATCCCAATATCATAATTTTTCCCGGTCTCATCCAATTGTTTGATGCGAAATTTATGACCATTGCACCACATAGACTTGTGGTGTTTCAACTACAATATATCAGATATGTAAAGTGGGTGCGTGAGTGAAATTTGAGTCCAAAAACCATCCCATATAGTTAAGGCATGAGAATAGTCTATCCATGTCAAATTTCAATGCATACAACAACTGTTTGAAAATATTTCAACGTTGGCCCCATTCACAGGTCATTGTTGTCGGTGTCTAGTACTAGTACGATTTTCGTTCCTGGTTCCTTGTTCTGTGTTCCTCTTTCCTCATTCCTTGTTCTTAATTCCTCATTCCTCTCTCCTCATTCCTCATTCCACGTTCCTTGTTACTCATTCCTTGACCATGGTGTAGTCCCCAGAATCCATTATTTTTGTATAAAACATACTAATGGCATAAAATGTCCCACCCAAAGACCAAATTAATATATGCTACATAAGTCTTTTGTCTTTTTCCAAGGACTATGTAACAAATATCAATTCTAAGAAGATTCAAATAGGACCTAAGAACCTTAAGTTCTCTCCTTAACCATGGGTGACATAACACTATCATTCAATAGTCAAATTGTTACATTTCATTATCAGGCATCATGTGTATTGAGGGCTTGGGCCACCACAAAGGAAACATACAAAGAATATTTGTCTTATGAATAATATATGGTACTATCCATTTTGAGGTTTGGAATAGAGATTTTTCTTATAGACTACACTACATTGCACCATAATATAATCCCTACACTCCTTGCAAACCATGTAACACCATTCAAATAAGACACAATATTCTTGCGACGAATTAGCTATACTATCGATGAACTTTTTTCGTCGATATTATAGCTAATTCGTCACAATCTTATTTACATTCATCTCTCTTGTGACTATATAAAATGATGCTTGGATTCATTTCATATTTGGTTTATCAACTTGAAATTAAAATTTGATACTTTACAAGCTAGTTGGACCTTGAGTCAAATACAAATATGAATTTTGGAATCATTAACATATTTACTAGAACATATGAAAAATAGGGTTTATGGTTTACATGATGATATGAATATGGAATAAATATTGTGTGTGAGTGCAATTTGAGTCCAGAAACCTTCCCATGTCGTTAAGGCATGTGAATAGTCTATCCATGTCAAATTTCAATGCATATAGATACATTTTGAAAACATTTCAACGTTGGCCCCATACACATGTCATTGTTGCCTACCTCTAGTATTTTTATTGTGTTGATTAAAAAATCAATGAAAAAAAGGGATTTTTCTTCACAACTATGACACAGATACATTGTATATAAATTAATGTAGAACCTGAAATAAAAATGAAGAACAACTGACGAAAATTTAAAACTTGTGTCAACCAAATTGTGTACTTTGAAAGAAAATTAGGGTTTATCGTTTACATGATGAATTGATGATGGAATAAAGTGGGTGTGTGAGTGAAATTTGAGTTTAAAAACCCTCCCATGTCATTAAGGCATGTGAATAGTCTACCCATGTCAAATTTCAGTGCATACAAAAACTGTATGAAAAAATTTCAACGTTGGGCCCATTCAGAGGTCATTGTTGTCGGTGTCTAGTCCTAGTACAATTTATGTTCCTTGTTCCTTGTTCATAATTCCTTGTTCCTTGTTATTCATTCCTTTACTATGGTGTAGTCCCCAAAATTCATTAGTTTTGTACAAAACATACTAATGGTATAAAATGTCCCACACAAAGACCAAATTAATATCTGCTACATAGGTCTTTTGTCTTTTTTCAAGTACTATGTAACGAATATAAATTCTAAGAAGATTCAAATAGGACCTAATAACCTTAATATATTTCCTTAACCATGGGTGACGTAACACTATCATTCAATAGTCAAATTGTTACATTTCATTGTCAGGCATCATGTGTACTGAGGGCTTGAGCCACCACAAAGGAAACATACAAATAATATATGTCTTATGAAAAAGATATGGTACTATCCATTTTGAGGTTTGGAATAGAGATTGTTCTTATATAATACACTACATTGCACCATAATATAATCCCTACACTCCTTGCAAACCATTTAACCCCATTCAAATAAGACACAATGTTCTTGCGTCGAATTAGCTATACTATCGAAGAACTTTTTTCGTCGATAGTATAGCTAATTTGTCGCAAGATTATTTACATTCATCTCTTTTTTGACGATATAAAATGATGCTTAGATTCATTTCATATTTGGTTTATCAACTTGAAATTAAAATTTGATACTTTGCAAGCTAGCTGGACTTTGAGTCAAATACAAATATGAAATTTGGAATCATTAACATATCTACTAGAACATATGAAAAATAGGGTTTATGGTTTACATGATGATGTGATTATGGAAGAAAGAGTGCATGTGAGTGAAATTTGAGTCCAGAAACCCTCGCATATCGTTAAGGCATGTGAATTGTCTATCCATGTCAAATTTCAATGCATACAAATACAGTTTGAAAACATTTCAACGTTGGTCCCATTCACATGTCGTTGTTGCCCGCCTTAGTATTTTTATGGTGTTGATTAAACAATCAACGGAAAAAAAGGATTTTTCATCACAACTATGACATAGATACATTTTATATAAATTAATGTAGAATCTGAAACAAAAATCAAGAAACACTGACGAAAACGTAAAACTTGCATCAACCAAATTGTGTACTTTGAAAGAAAATTAGGGTTTATGGTTTACATGATGAATTGATGATGGAAGAAAGTGGGTGTGTGAGTTAAATTTGAGTCTAGAAAAACTCCTATATCATTAAATCATGAGAATATTCTATCCATGTCAAATTTCATAGAGAAACTGTTTGAAACAATTTCAACGTTGGCCCCATTCATATGTCACTATTGTCGGTGTCTAGTCCTTGTACAATTTTTGTTCCTTGTTCCTTGTTCTATGTTCCTCGTGCCTAATTCTTCATTAATTGCTCCTTTTTACTCATTCCTTGACCATGGTGTAGTCACCAAGATCCATTATTTTTGTAAAAAACATACTAATGGCATAAAATGTCCCACACAAAGACCAAACTAATATATGCTACATAAGTCTTTTATCTATTTTCAAGGACTATGTAACGAATCCCAATTCTAAGAAGATTCAAATAGGACCTACGAACCTTAATTTATTTCCTTAAACATGGGTTACATAACACTATCATTCAATAGTCAAATTGTTACATTTCATTATCAGGAATCATGTGTACTGAGGGCTCGAGCCACCACAAAGGAAACATATAAAGAATGTTTGTCTTATGAACAAGATATGGTACTATCCATTTTGAGGTTTGGCATAGAGATTGTTCTTATACACTAAACTATCTTGCACCATAATATAATCCCCACACTCCTTGAAAACCATGTAACACCATTCAAATTAGACACAATATTCTTGCGACGAATTAACTATAGTATCGACTAACGTTTTTTGTTGATAGTATAGCAAATTCGTTGCAAGATTATTTACATTCGTCTCTTTTGCGAGGATATCAAATGATGCTTGGATTCATTTCATATTTGGTTTATCAACTTGAAATTGAAATTTGATACTTTGTAAGCTAGTTGGACCTTGAGTCAAATATAAATATGAAATTTGGAATCATTAACATATCTACTAGAACATATGAAAAATATGGTTTATGGTTTACATGATGATATGATGATGGAAGAAAGAGTGCGTGTGAGTGGAATTTGAGTCCAGAAACCCTCCCATATTGTTAAGGCATGTGAATAGTCTATCCATGTCAAATTTCAATGCATACAAATACACTTTGAAAGCATTTCAACGTTGGCCCCATTCACATGTCACTATTTCCCGCGTCTAGTGTTTTTATGGTGTTGATTAAAAAATAAATGAAAAAGAGGGATTTTTCATCACAAATGTGACATAGATAAATTGTATATACATTAATGTAGAACCTGAAAGAAAAATGAAGAAATATTGACGAAAACATAAAACTTGCGTCAACCAAATTGTGTACTTTGAAAGACAATTAAGGTTTATGATTTACATGATGAATTGATGATGGAATAAAGTGGGTGTGTGAGTGAAATTTGAGTCCATAAACCATCCCATATCATTTAGGCATGCAAATAGTCTATCCATGTCAAATTTCAATGCATACAGAAATTGTTTGAAAAAATTTCAACATTGGCCCCATTCACAGGTCATTGTTGCCGGTGTCTAGTCCTCATACAATTTTTGTTCCTTGTCCCTTGTAAAATTCATTTTACATTACACACATCCTAGCATCTAGTACTACAATGGAGTATTATTATGGTGTTGATTAAACAATCAGTGAAAAAGAGGGATTTTTCATCTGTACAACTATGACACAGATACATTGAATATACATTAATGTAGAACCTAACAAAAAAATGAAGAAAGACTGATGCAAACTTGAAACTTGCATCAACCAAATTGTGTACTTTGAAATAAAATTAGGATTTCAAAAAAAATTCTATAGAAATGACAAACACATTGATCGAAACTTCGTTGATGCAATACTGTGACAAAAATATTGATGAAATATTCATGATGGTATAAAAATGAAAGACCTTTTCTTGGTTTCAAGAATAATTTATCCACTATTGAACAAGGCCAACCATGTGAAGGTGGAAAATCATATGGCCCCTCCCCTCCCCCTCACATCACTCAAAATTGAACCCCAAAACCCAATCTATAAAATAGAAAATAATGGAAAGCAACGTCCTATTAAGGGTGATGCATAGAAACTACAAAAACAAAAATTAATGAAGGTACATGAAATTATGTGTTTCTAAATGATATTTTTAGTCTACCATGTACTTTCGTATATTGGCAACTATTTTTAGGTATCACATAATAATTAAAAAACATGTAACATAGGATATAAAACCGTCACATAAAACACAAAAAGATGTAATTAACCCATGACATTATAAGTACACTATTTTAAGAGAATAATGCATAAAAATTAAAATATTATATAGTCACGTACCTAATCCAGACTCAACATCTATGTAATCATCCTTATTTTGTATCTTCACATTTTTCATCGAAATCGACATACGTATCATCATCTGGTTTAGAAACGATGTTGAAAGGATCGATGATATCATCATCATCATCAATGTCATTTTCGAGCATATTTTATTCGACATCATCATCAATAATTGCAATATTGTCTCCTACGCATGGATCATGATCTTCTTCATCTTCTTCATTTGTCGACCCTCCATGATCTTCCTGCTATGTTTAATCTGTCGAATCATATTCTTGATCTTCAATATCATCTTCTTCCTGTAAATGAGTATATTTAATTGGCCTTCCTCTTGGATCATATCTAACAACAAGTGACCAATCCATTTCACTTGGAACATTTGAGTAAAAGACCTGTTCAGATTGGCTTGGAAAGACATAGCGATCATGTCCTCTTTCAAACATCATTGTTTTAATCATTAGAAATCCATTGGCATGTTGAATAATATTTCTTTCCTCATCGCGTTCATGCATTCGTAACCTATACCATTTGACATCGAATGGAACTAATTTGAAGGAATTAAAGTCACAATCAAGTATATCGTTTAAATACCCATAATATATATTTTCATATTCTCGAGGATGTCTATCACTCCTAGAGGAAACATTAGTGACATGGAATACTGCAATTATCCCACTATCAGAATTTTTCCCGGTCTCATCCAATTGTTTGATGCGAAATTTACGACCATTGCACCACATAGACTTTTGGTGTTTCAACTGTAATATATCAGATATGTAAAAGATGCATTGTCAATTAATAAATTAACATATATTTATATAACTTAAAAAATATCTGAAAAATACAGTACACATGTAGTCACATTAATATAATATAAAATAACTAAATAAAATGGGTGAATTTGCTTACCTGTCCATCTTTCAAACCATATGCTAAATCAATTTCCTTTTGTGTAACATTGGCATCTCCGTTACAATGAGATTCTCTAACCAATTCATACAGTCGTTTCCATGATAACCTACCTCCATTATGTTGTTTACATCTTTCAATCCATACATTCATCTAGTCAAGCTTATTTGCAATGTATAATTGCAGTGCATCCCACTCTTGAGCAACTGAATCAAAAAATCATAATTCACCAATATTAAATATTAGTTATAACATCCAATATGCAGGTAATTATAAATATTAATAATTTATGAAATAAATTATATTAATATATTATGAGTATGGTAATATACACAAAAAATGAAACTTTATATGTATTATTAATATAAATTTTCACAATTATTAATATATTACCTCTCATTTTTTTCATTCTACCTTGCCCCAACATATACTCTTGATATTCAACTTTTTTGATGGAGTTCACATCCCAAATGTGATCCATTGTATGCATAGTTGGCACTGCTAATTTAGGAAGATACTGACTAATATACACCATGGATTGATATACCATATATCCCTCCACCATAGAACCCTTAGGACATGCTCTTTGTCTAATCAACACCTTCAATGATTTCAAGTGCCTCTCCACCATACACATTGACCTTGTGTGAACATGTCCACAAATTTCAATCTCCTCAACTTGGTGTATGAGGTAGTGTTCTTGTGCATTGAAATTTTTTGGAGGTATATACTTTTTCATTTCACACATTAGACGAGGAATTTCTCTCTTCCAATACTTTATATCATCTTCATGGATTTATTTCAATGAAAACCATCTACATGAGATCATGACATAAGAAAATGACATGTTTCAACATAACATAATATAATATATTACATTACAAGTAAAAAATGTGTCATTAAGTACAACAATAATTTGAATGAACATTTTGCATATAAATCACAACTACTCACTTCATGTATTTTCCAAGATCATATATAACTTGTTTGACGTTGTTGTCAAAGTCGTTTGGGAGAGATAGCAGTAGAACATATTGTAACAAAAAAATGAATCATTATTTGTTTCGACCAAAGTAGACAAGAAAAAATAAAAATAAATAAAATATGTATAAGGCCGATATATATAAATATATATACCAAAATTATTACCTTAATGAGGTATGCCAATCATGTGTTTTTACCCCACCAAATTCACCTTTCTTCGTTAAGATATTATTTATGTTTGAAGCAAAACCTGTGGAAAATTTAATTCTTTGAATGACCTCTTTTACTTCATTGCTTTGTTTCTCTGTTAATAAACATGGAAGTTTATTTCAGTCTAGTACTCCATCCGATCTATTTGAATATCGGATCACACTTCACATTACATGATTGGCTTCCTAAATGTCAGTACAACTTTTGAAAAAAATTTCTTTGTCCCATCTATGATTCACCATAATGTTTCAGTCACATTCTTCCCGATATGCATTGTATCAAACAAATGAGCTATTTTTAGCTCCTCATAGTAGGGAAACCTCATTAATTGAGTGAGATAACATTTCATTCCTCATTGAAGCCTATTATTAATACCTTCATGATGATTTCGGCCTTCATGAAGGATAAAAGAAATCACAAAAATAATTATCAAATACGGTAAAATAAATTCAATGATTAAAATAAACATTCAAAACATTACATGATCTACAATACATTATGAAATTGAGTACCTTGATTATTTCTATTATATTCCAACCTCCATAGGTGAAGTGTCATTCTTCGTGGTTTTAAACTAGTCTCTTCTTTCCCATTGAAAAGATGATTTTCAGTTGTATGATGCCTATGGTTCTTAGGAAGAAGGTGCCTATACTCATCAAACACCATATTTTCTAAACATTTTGAATGATGATACTTCATATTAGGGCCACAAACTGAACATGTAAATTTACCCTTTGTTTGAAGACCTACAACAAATGGATTAATGTCAATTTTACGATGAGATTATTTAAAAATTAAACATGCACCATGATAACATTAAAAAATTATATAGTATTAAAGAGAAATATTAGAATGCTACATATGACAAAAATGTGTTAGTCTAGGGGCATCATGAATTTTCCATAAAAGTATTCCACGGAATTTAAATTTCTTCTCCCTGATTAGTTTACATATGTCATACATTGTGATGCCAACCCATAACTTTTGTAGCTCTTCGATAAGAGGCTCAATATATACATTCATATATTTAACCTGGTACATACCTAATTGTTTTAAATTACACATAATTAATATAGGAATGATATCATGTAATATATATAAGTAAATAAATAAACAAGAGATATTATGCAAAAAATTGAAACAAACGAAAATGTTACATTCAAAAAATTAATGTAAACAAATACTTGGAACAATCATTGTCAACATTATGTACTCCCTCTTTATTGACATCCAAGGAGAAATGTTATTGTTGATAACAAAAATAGGCCACACTGATTAAATAGACCTAAGCTCTCCAAATGGATTAACACCGTCAGCTGCAAATGAAATCCTAACATTACAAGGTTCATCTTTGAAATCTGCCCAATTTTTGTCAATTTCCCTAAATGCAGAACCATCGGTAGGCATTCGAAGAACACCATCTACACTTCTTTTATGTGCATGGTAATCCATAAATTGTTCTATTCTTTCACATTTGAACAATCACTACAAACGTGGAATTATGGGAATATGACGAAGAACCTTTCGAGGAACCCTTTTTGTTACTTGATCGGTTCGATATCTACTGATAAGACATTGCAAACATTATGTTTTCAAAGCATGTTGTCCATAATATATAATATGGTCATTAGGACATGCATCTATAGTTTGATAATCAATTCCAATGTCTTTCATAATGGCATGCAAACCTCGATATGTGCAAGGTAAAATATTTGACGATGGTAACAAAAAAACACTTAACAATCTACAACATAACAAATAACAAGTTAATGTAAGAATATTAATCATAAAAGTTGCATTCTTATTTTACACATTAATTAACACTAAAAAAAATAGAAAAAAATCAACATTTATGTATAATATGAGATGAAACATATTACATACCTTAGGATCTGTGTCATACAAGTGTTCGACAAATTATTCATAACCTTTAAGTTCACTAGAAGCAATATAGCGGAGAGAATATTTTCTCTTGATCGTTCATAAAGTCGTTTATTTGCCTTTCCTAATAGAGGTTCATCATAAATACCAACATTGTCCCCATCCTCATTTGGTTACAAAAACAAATCTTGAATCATTTGATTTGTCCCATCATCTTCTTCCATGGGATCATTAACTTGATTTGTCCCATCATCATCTTCCATGAGATCCTCATTTGCTTGGTCATGATGTTCCTCATCTTGTACAACATCATTTCTACTAATACTTGGTGCAATATTCTATGGAAAGTTAGAGGGAAACTCTAACTTTATAATTACAAACAATAATGAAAAATTAGAGTATATTATAACAAACATTCAAACAATATATATACATATATATAATTTTATATAAAATTGACAAAAATAAATAAAGATAATGAATATATAGCTAATTACCATGGGATGATATTCATTCGATCCACCATCAATGTGTCCATGTTTCCTACAATTTGTTTTAGTTGTTGCTATTAAACTTCTTACGAGACATATGAGGCAACATTTTTGGCAAGGGAAATAACATCTACCATCACGCTTTTCACCCGCTTTACTTTTTTCCCCACCTCTAACTATATTCTGTGACATTCTTCCCCACAACTTCCACACAAAAATAGCCTTTCGGAACCATCATTGTTATAGCAATATTGTTGCAACATATTTAAATCGTCAAATATTTATATGTCATTTAAGGTCACCATCGTCGCAATTGCGATGACCGTACCTAAATATTTATTTATTTTTACCTATTTATTTGTTTTATTTAGGTCACTTTGCCGAAGACAGGAACAGTTATAATAGTCAAGTTAAAGTTCATCGCTCTTGTGACGAACTTTGACTATATCAATTTAGACTTTGTTAAAATGTATATCAGTCAATATGGATAGTATAAAAAAGTGTAACGTTCGAGAGGGAGTGTCGCTCTTGCGACGAAAACACAAGTTTGTCAAAGTTGAGACAATAGTCCACCATCTTGATTATCGTCACAAAACAAAGAAAAGTTTTCTTTCGTCAATAGAGCAACGAATACGGGGTCTTTTTAGATAAAAATTGAAAAATTGAACTTTTTCTCTTGAACGAGTACTTTCGTCGCAAGTAGTCATCGCAATTTTTTCAATGTGTAGTAGTGAATAGATGGGTAGGATTTCAAGGAATGACTTAATAAGGATGAGAAGATTGGGAATATTTAGCGTGCAAAAAGTTCAGGAAGAGGGTCTTTTATCCATGGAGGAGAGGAGCCCCTCCCATGAGCTGTTTTAGAGAGATTTGTTTATAAGGGGTATGCGAAGGTATTTGGATGAAAGCGAGCTACACATGAAGCCCAGGAGGTTGGTAATGTGAATTTGGACAGGTATCGGGGTGTTAAAGAAGAATATCTGGTATTTATATCGGTTGATGTCCATTCCTGAGGCTTCACAAAAAGTTTGTAGAATAAGGAGGATTTTCAGAGCTTCTCGGACATTTAGGGAGCCCAGCATTAAGGTGTCATTAAAAAACTCATTATGGGAGGGAGGGGGATCTAACCCATGTAGGGGGAGTCCTGTCAGGGATCTGTTAGCTATAGACTCTTTAATGTAACAAATTAACCCTTATGCCATAATGATGAAAAGGAAAGGGGACAGGGGGTACCCTTTTCGAATTATACAGGAAGGAGAGAAGGGGTGGGAAGTGTTACACATTATTTTATTCATCCATATGTTTGTTAATGATGTAAACCTATCTGTTGCCTTCAGAGGGGTCAGTATCCTGAAATCCTAAAGAAAGAAGGGAGAAGAACTTTTCTTGAGAGATTAAGTTGTGTTTTCCTTTGTAAAAACCCTATTTTGGAAGATTTTCGCGGGTTGCACCATAGCTAGGGTGTGGAAATGTCTGATTTCTGCAAGCTTCACTATAGCTAGGGCATGGAATTTTTGCATGTTGCACTATAGCCAAGTCGTGATGGCCTTCGTACGTGGGAAAAATGAGAATTTTCTTTATGCTTCTAGAAGGAGAAGCTTCTATGGTGAGGTGGCCTTCGAATGGTTTGGATCTTACTCATTTTCATGATTTAGTGGCATCATCCTAAACTACTCACCTTATCCTCTTCAGCTTATAAAAGGAGAGGATCTCTCATGGAGAAAGTTAGTTGGTTTTGTAGCTTGATTGGGTTGGAAATTCTTTGAGCTTGTTAGCTTGGTTAGATTGGCTTTGAGATTTTCTTTGTCAAGATAGATTGTGAGTAGATATCAGATCCATGGTCTCATAATCCTTGGAACAAGAAGTGTGTGGGAAGCAAGGAACTGTTGGAAGGAATATTACAACATTAAGGCGTCCGATTGTAATATCTCTTCCTATTATTAATATAATATAGTGGCATGTTTCTTTCCCATAAAATTATTCTTATTTTATTGCATAACTCCTTGATCATATGCATAGGTTTTCATTGAATATACTCTCTCTGCTTTCACTTTGGTTGGTTTGTGTCTCACTGCAGGATTAGTATCACAAGAGCACCGGAGCGAAACAGGAACAAAAAAGACATAAGAAAGTGACATTTAAAGGTATGTCTATCATCTTTTGTTTGGTAGTAAATTTGATGATTAGAGCCTAGGGAAAGCATCAGGTCCTATCGTGTTTTGTTCTAGATATAGGTGGATCTAGGGGGATTAGTCTATGTCTACATTCACCAATTTACCCAATAAAATGAAGGTACACCATTTATCAGAATGGAGAAAAAAACATAGGAAGTGACATTTAGAATCCAATCAGTCCAAGTAGGGGAAATCCAAAATCCAGTAGAACGGATTACATGTAAGACCAGATTAATTTGTCAAAATATTTAGAAAGATCTAGTTTTAGTAACATACCTAGAGTTCCCATACTTTGGAGGGAGTGGATGAATTCATGCACAAGGATGACGTTGTCCAAAATGTGCCTTCCTTCCACATAACCTAATTGCTCGGGAGAAATGATTTTTATCACTGAAAAATTGTCTGCAACATTGCACACAATGGTTGAAGAAAGACATCAATTCAAACAACAATTAATCCACCTAGAGCACCAAAATCCATCAAAAGGCAAAAAACTTTACACTTTCTTCAAAAATTAAAGTACGCAGGATAACACATCCCTCAACGCGCAATGTGCGCAAGATGTACAACTGTCTACGATAAAATCCACACACTCTATGATATACCAGATATAAAACATATGTAGAACATAAATTAAATACTAGAAATGACAGAATAACAACAATATAACCAAAATAACACTGAAATGATATGAGAATAACAACATAAATAACACTTTGATTCTGAGAGAAATGTTCACGGGCCTCTTCGAGGGGGAAACCTCTAGTCGAGAAGAGATCTATTACAATAATATCCAAGCTAGGGTTCTCATACCCTTGACTCCTATTTCTACTAAATATGTTTATCAAAAGAAGCGTCTAGTGTAATATCCTTCTAGAAGTGGAAGCTTCTATTAGGTCTTATTACATTCGACTTGTTCTATTTTATTACAAGGCCTTATTAATATTGACCTTTATTACATCCAAATATATTATTTTACCTATGTGTGGGTTAGGACCCTAACATGTCCTCCCCCTTAAAAACAACCTTGTCCTCAAGGCTAGAGATGTGGAAATTGTTGTAGAATAGTAGTTGGTTCCCAAGTGGCATCTGTTGGAGTTGTATATTTCCACTGGATTAACACTTCCTTGATGGTTCTCTGATGCAGGCAATGCTCATGCTGGTCCAAAACTGCTTGTGGCTATAGCCAAATGGATCATTCTTCGGCGAACTCAGGAAGGTTGGTTTGAATTTGGAACTTAGTTCTGATCACCTTCTTTAAGCAGGAAATATGAAAAACAGGATGTAGCCTCGAATGACTGGGAAACGATAATTGATATGCCACCTGTCCCACATGCTTGAGAACTGTATCCGGACCATAAAATTTGGGTGCTATCTTCTGACAATGCTCGATCTTGAGGCAATTTTTCTTGTAAGGTTGAAGGCTAAGAAACACCTGATCCCCTTCTTCAAATTGAAGTTCAGAGCGACCTTGATCTGCTTGTTTCTTCATGCGATTATGTGCCATGACCAAATCCTCTTTGAGGGTATGAAGAATATCCTCTCGAATTGTAAGTGTTTGGTCAACCGCCTGGACCTTCAATACACCCTGTAAGCATGAGAGAACTGAAGGTGGCTTCTGTCCATATACCGCTTCAAAAGGAGTCACGCGTGTAGTTGTATGGTATGAAGTGTTGTACCACCATTCAGCTAGGGGTAACCATAGAGCCCACTGATTTTTCTTTTCCAAGGAAAAACACCTCAAATATGTTTCCAAGAACTTGTTCACAACTTCTGTTTGACTATCAGTCTAGGGATGATAAGTTGTACTGAGATGCAATTGGGCGCCTTGTATCTTGAACAGTTCTTGCCAAAACTTGCTTGTGAAAGTGGGGTCGTGATCAGAAACAATAGAGTGTGGCATGCCATGGAGCTTGAAGACTTGATCCATGAAAAATTGAGCCACCGTGGACGCTGTAAATGGGTGTTGAAGAGCACAGAAATGAGCATACTTGGAAATGCGATCAACAACCACCATGACGACTGATTTATTTCTCGATTTGGGTAAGCCTGTAATAAAATCCATAGAGATGTCCTTCAAAATAGCAGGTGGAATCGGGAGCGGTTGTAGTGTGCCCAGAGATTTGACTGCTTCTCCCTTGTTGCATTGACACACATCACATTCGACCAAAAAATTATGAATGTCTTGTTTCATACCATCCTAGAAAAAATAATGTTTGACCCTGTCATAGGTTTTGGTGAACCCAGAGTGCCCTGCTGTCGGTGTAGCATGAAGCTCAAAAAGTACCATGGATTTAAGCTTTGATTGTTTACTTAAATACAAATGGACTTTGTATCGAAGTTCATCATCGAGCCAAGAGTACCCTGGGGGAGCTGTAGCACCGAAATGCAATTGTTGGATCAACTTCAAACTTTTGGGATCTTGTAGCCATTCCCAATGAACATCTTGGAGCCAATCTGGTACAATGAAGGAAAGAGAAAAAATGGATCTTTCATCTTCATATTTGCGAGAAAGTGAATCCACAACCACATTTTACTTTCCTTTCTTGTAAATGATCTCATAATCATAGCCAAATATCTTAGTTACCCATTTTTGTTGCTCCGGGGAGGAAATGCATTGTTCCAAAAAATACTTGAGGCTTTGATTGTCTGTCTTAATTTGGAAGCATTTCTCCAATAGATAAGGGCACCACAAATCAACGACATGCAGGATAGACAACATTTCCTTTTCATAGATAGATTTGCCCAGATTTATTTCAGATAGTTTCTTGTTGGTAAAGGCCAAAGGCCTACCCTCTTGCATAAGGACAACACCAATTCCTTTCCCTGAAGCATCACATTCCAAGACAAAGGTCTTTGTAAAATCAGGAAGGGCTAGGATTGGAGTGGTGCACATGGCCAACTTCAAGGTTCGAAAAGTGTGAGTAGCAGCTGGAGTCCAAGTGAAAGAGTTCTGTTTTAGGAGAGCAGTGAGAGGTGTTGCAATCTTTTCGTAATTCTTAACAAACTTGCGATAATAGCCTGTTAAGCTTAGAAATCCACGCAAGATTTTGAGAGACTTTGGGTGAGGCCAATATTGCATAGTTTCAATATTTTTAGGATCCACCCTGATGCCATCCTTGCCAACCAGATGACCCAAGTACTCTACTTCTGAGGTGCCAAAAGCACATTTATACTGTTTCAGGAAAAGTTGGTGCTGAGAGAGTAGATGGAGAACTTGATCCACATGAGCAAGATGTTTTGTCTAGGTCTTTCTATAGATGAGGATATCATCAAATAAAACTAAGACAAAATGATGGAGAAAAGGAAGAAAGACTTGATTCATGAGGCTCTGGAAGGTGGAGTGGGCATTACACAAGCCAAAGGGCATGACCAAAAACTCATAGTGGCCCTCATGAGTTATAAAGGAAGTCTTGGCAATGTTTTCCTCTTTCATACATATTTGGTGGTAGCATGAATGAAGATCAAGTTTAGTAAAGAATTGGGTTCCACTCAGTTCATCTAGGAGGTCATCAATGAAAGGAAAGAGAAATTTGTCTTTAATGGTAAGTTTGTTGAGGGTACGGAAGTGAAGACACATTCTCCAAAAACCTTTTTTCTTCAGGACCATGACCATAGGAGAAGAGTAGGGGCTTGTACTAGGGCAGATAATGCCTGCATTAAGGAGTTCCTGGACCATTTTCTCAATTTCATTTTTTGGGGAAAAGGGGTGACGATATGAACGAATATTGGGAGGAAGGCTTCTGGGTACACATGGAATGGAATGATCATGAACACCACATGAAGGAGGGAGTCCCTGTGGAGTGGAAAATACCACATGATGTTTAGAAAGGATGGCTTGGAGGTATTGCATCACCGAGGGTGTTTTTGTTGCTTGGATGGCATGGAGTTGAGCAATAACACCAGAATGACCCTTTTTGATCAATGTTTCCATGCGATGGGAACTAATGATCTCAGGTGACCCAACGGTGATGCTTTGGAACTTATATTGGTGGACTTCCTGGTCAAATTTCATGGTTAATTCCTTAAAATCAATGATAATGGGACACAAAGTCCTTAGCTAGTCAGCACCCAACACAATGTCACACCTTCCCATGTCGATAGAAAACATATGAGATTTCAGGTGGTAGTCACCAATTTGGAGATGCACATTTTCACAACGCCCTCCACATTTCATGGAGCCACCATTCGCAATCATGATTTGGAAATTATTGACAACATGGATGTAGCAATGAGTTTCTTGGGCAATGCGGTGATGAATAAAATTATGGGTGCTTCCACTATCAACCTGAATGATGACCTTCTGATGCTTGATTTAACCAATTAGCTTGAGGTTTTGGGGAGCGGAGAAGCCAACGAGAGCAGTAAGGGAAATGAACGATTCTACTTCAGGAGGGTCTGAGGGAGGGGTTATATCGAGGGTTTCAGGTGACTCAGACACAAGGGGAATTTCAATATCATCTTCTGAAATATCCTCAGAGATGTCCATAAACAACTTTTGTTCCTTACACTTGTGGCCCAAAAAATATTTTTCATCACAATTATAACAAAGGCCTTTGAGTTGGCATTCAACCATTTCAGCCCTGGTCAATTTTTGGATCTTTAGTGGAGTGGAGAGAGTAGTGGGATTTACTGGTTTAGGGTGAGGGATAAAGGAAGGTTTCTAGTTTTGAGAAGATACAACCTGTTGTGCTTATTTATCTCTTTTAGTATCCTCCACCCAACTTTGAAGCCGATCCATGAGGACATGGGCCCACAACTCATCCTTGAGGCCACTGATAAAACATTCTCGGAAAAGGCATCATACATGCCCTCTGTCTGAAAATCTAGGCACTCAAAGGCATCTATAAAGTATTCCATTGTTCCTGATTGTTTCAACTTTATCAAACAACCCAAATGGTTGGTGTCAGTGTCAAAGCGTTCATAAATATCTACCACAAAGTGTGTCCAAGCAATATACCCTTGATGAGAAGTTTTTCTCCATTGCCAACTTTCTTGATCTAGATGGAGAAAACCATACCGAAGTTTGGCCAAGTCATTTGTAATGCCGTATAAAGAGAAATAATGTTCCATTTGGGTTACCCAACCAATGGGGTCCGAGCCATCAAATTTGGGCACATCCACCCATGGAAGGTGTAGGTCACGTTGAAAGTGATGTTTCTGAAAGTTATGGGAATGAGAGGAATGTTCACCTTCAGTATGTGGAGGTGAGGAAGAGGAAGGGTTATCTTTAGGGATATGCAGTTGGTGCAGAGTGTCGAAAAGACATATTCAAGCTAGGTGGTGAGGTATTGTTTGATTTCCTCCATTGAGGGCTATATGGTTGTATTGATGGCAGAAACATTGGCACTAAGTTGTTTTACTTCTTGTTGGGTCTCGATGAGACCAGATTGCAAGGTGTTGAATCGAGCTTCCAAGTCTTGGCTATGGGTATGGGCCATGAGGATGGGGGAACTGAAAAGGGGGGGCGGGGTCAATTTTTTTTTTGAAAAATGATATAGATGAAAGTGATAAGGGAGAAGAGATGAATCCAATGGAATAGGTCTCAAATAATGGTGAATTTGTTTTACAGTTGTGGAGATATACTTTGGTCTGAAGAATACTGTAGAGAGGAAATGTCCAAATGATTAACCAGAAAGAAATGTGTATTTATTTGGCAACCCGAACACAATTGCGCAACAATAGATCTTGTATGTTTTAATTTGTTTATGTTTTGGTCCCCAAGGGTTAGGTATTCAAGGGTTCTATAGAAAAGGGTTTTCCCTGTGCTATAGCTCTCTAATATACGTGTGGGGTCCAACAACAGTACTAACTGGCCCTATATCTCAGGGAACTAACTAAGGAGGATAGACTGCACCCTTAGCCGTACTACCCGACTACCCAGGTACTAGAGAGTATCTTCCCGAGTGTTGTTCTCAGTGGAACTATAGAAGTCAGGTGGCCAATCGGTTTATCTAAAGAGGGCTTCAAGAAATATAGGTTGATCCGTACACATGTGTTGTCTGATGCACTACCAATCGAAGGGGTATCAACAAGGGTTGCAAGGGTGGCCAACAGATGTGTGCTTAAGAACCACTTGTATTTCCTACATTTATGAATCCCTCAACCACGGGTTTATGCATGTAACAATAGATCTCTATGGCTTAAAGACACTGGAATACATCTCTACCCTAAAAAAAAATTTACCCACAATTTCTGCCAAGAAAGTGCTATGATACCACTTGTAATATACCAGATATAAAAAGTATGCAGAACAGAAATAAAATGCTGGAAATGGAAGAATAACAACAATATAACCACAATAATAACCAAAATAAAACTGAAATGATATGAGAATAACAACATAAATAACACTTTGATTCTAAGAGAAATGTTCACGAGCGTCTTCGAGGGGGAAACCTCCAATCGAGCAGAGCTCTATTACAATAATATACAAGCTAGGGTTCTCATACCCTCGACTCCTATTTATAATAAATATGTCTATCAAAAGAAGAATCTAGAGGAAGATCCTTCTAGAAGCAGAAGCTTTTATTAGGTCTTCTTACATTCGACTTGTGCTATTTTATTGCAAGGCCTTATTAATATTAACCTTTATTACATCTGCATATATTGTTCTACCTATGTGTGGGTTAGGACCCTAACACAGTCCTCATGAATGACACATTTATGAATCTTGTTAGCCTCTCAACCACTTGTAGTCCGACCCCCAATATGATTTGACACTCAGATCTAAGTGAAATATAGCTTGAAGGTTGGTCACGGCTAGGAAGTTCCCTAAAAGGCCCCTTTTTCACACTATGAACTAGTTGTATATTGTCGTGAATGGAAACTATAAATATGTTCCATGGGTGTGCTAGAAAAATAAGAAATTCAACGTATTGTTATGCTGCAAGAATTCTTCTTGGAGAATCCTCATTTCTCTTTTAATCATTCAAGCACTATAGCAAGGGCCATTCCACTCACCTCTTGAGAGGATTGGCATTGTATTTCTTCACCATTGTCATTTTCCATTTTATGAAGAGAAGAGATCTATATTAGGGAACTTAAGAGCCCTCCCAAGGAGTAAGAGGGGATTCATAAGTCCTGGCCTTTCTCTACGGTGTTAGACTATCAATATATTGATCCATTGGTAGCTATATGCTTGTCATTTTTTTATTTTCATGGTTCTAGTTCTTGCAAGCTTCTCTAACATTTTATTTCTCTTTGTTTTTAGATTTATTTCTTTGTTTCATGTGTATTTGGTTATCTAATAAACTCACAAACTTATGTATTGTTTAGCTGAATTAACTGGGAAAGAAAGTCTTTTGTTTTTTCTCACCCAAGTGGAAAAACCAACACAACAATGATGAAGGGAAGGAGGGGATTGAAGCGTCGAGCAATCACTTTTGGTAACAACTTATAAATAGCATTGCAGAGAGTAATTGGTCTGAACTGCTTAGGCTGGATGTGTTAAGGTCCTAACCCGCACATAGGTAGATCAATGTATTCAGATGTAATAAAGGTCAATATTAATAAGACCTTTCAATAAAATAGAATAAGGCGGATGTAAGAAGACCTAATAGAAGCTTCCGCTTCTAGAAGGATCTT
>ML797533.1:194398-240985 GCA_009831015.1 Picea engelmannii
TGACTCGTAGGGGTCAGTTGAGTTTATTAAGGAATCTGTTCCTTAATCATAGGATCTGAAAACATATTTTTTCATTGTAAATAAATACAAGTCCTGAGTGTTGTGTTAGGCAGCTAGGTTCTTTTAGAAGTTTAGCTCACAGAGTTCTAGGAGCTCGAAGGGGAGGAAGCTTGAATGTAGATTAAGAAGGGAAAGCTTGGAATTCAATTCCTGGAGCATGCGCAGAGACTCATTGCTCTGTTTTGTAAAAGATTTATTGGGAAAATTCGAGTTGTAAAGAAGGTTTTATTACTCTGTTGAATTCAAATTTCAAAATTGCAGTAATTTAAATGTGTGAATTGTTTACAGACTATATCCAGTCATGGGTTGAATGAAATCTGAATGCATAGGATGATCAATCCTTTATTTTTCTGATTGATATGATAATCGTTCTCCGATTGATTTAATGAATGAGATCCATCAATTTTGGTAGACGAGCCTGGAGGGTGAAAGATATTGCAGATGACTGTAAGCTGTAAAGAACGTTACAGTGGAGAAACCCCAAATCTATATGGGTATTCTGTTAACATCGTGGTTGAGTAGAGTTGAATCCACGATTTGGAACAGGGCAGGATCGATGGGGAGTATCAATTCCATGGAGCATATGTTTGACTTGATCTCGTGAGACAAGAGGAATTGGAGGGATTCACATCCCCGACCTTCGGGCCATCGTTGAGGTGGACTGTGCATTTCCGAATTGGCAGTCTCGAACGTGGTTCTCTTACTCGATATTCTGTGTAGTTGTGGGATGTTGCTGGAGTTTACAGACAGCCGGTGCTAAGCATGCGCAACGACAAGATCTCTGAATCTCTCTAACTATGGAAGAGAAACTATCTCCAGATCATGTCTGTCTCTGCGCCAAGAACTCTGTGCATTTGAGAGCGCACGGACCTAGAGATTCGATGGATATGGGACATTTCCACGAAGTGATATTCATTTGGGAGATATGAAGTTGCTGCCACATAAATGTCAAGGAGGAATAGACGGCCCAGATCACAAGCGGAAGGTGGATGGTCAAATTTCAATGCGTTTTGGGGATTTCCGTTGAGGCCACGCATCCATCGGTGAATGGGAACGGAAATGTTATGGTAAGTATAAAAACAATGTTAGTGTGTTCTCCGCTGGGTTATGGTCACGATGTATGGTCGTGAAGTGCTTACCTCATGAATAAAGTTATTTCCGTTGGGTGCTAATAAAACAAAAGGTGCTTAATTCGCCAAATTCTATAAGAATCCTGTCAAATAGAACAGAATTGCCAACCTAGTGACAGTTAGCTAAATTTAGCTCTGTCAAAGAATGATGAAGACCATATTCAAGGAATATTCCAGTACAGAAATATTCTGGAAATACGAGTCTGCTTAATATTGGGCAGGTGGTGCCTGCATTAAATGGTCGCACCCATTCCTACATTATGGTCTTGGTGGTGCCATCGTCATTGGTAATAACCTTTGTGTGTTTATCCTCCTGGAGATCAGGGAACTATTGAGGGCCCCATAAATTTTAATCAACATATTTGAGCATGGGAATTTTTCCAAATGGTAGGTCATCACATATGACTCCGAATGGTAGATAAGTATTAGGAATCAATCATTTTTTAATGACTTTGGACTTTGGGTGCACCTTAGGTTTTATGGAAGAAGCCATGCTCAGAGATATGAAAGGAATGTGAGAATTGAAGGATTGGTTTACAATGGTGGCGGTGGAAGTTATGCAATAGGGCAGGGCAAAGGAATAAATATAGGTGTGAGGAGTAGGGAAAAAAGGTAGTTATATCTTGAACATTCCCAAATGGACAACTGGTTAGTCACATAGGTGACTTCGTGTCTTGATATAAAAGTCACTCGAAGGTGGGATGTTTAGAATTAGTATGTCACTCTTAAATTTGGAAAATTATGTACTAAGACCGATGCTCATGAAAATATTTGCACTACCTACAAATTTTATTTGTAAAGGAGGGGAAATCATCCTTTTTCTAGTGTTGTTAATGAATCATCAATTTCTAAATGAGATGTAATGAACAAGTTTCATCTCAACCACTACAATTGTCCTTTTAGTTCCATTTTTGGAATATTAAGAGGGGGGGTGAATCAATATTAGTAATTTTTATCACTTTTAACCATAGTATATAAACTTCAACTTAATCAACAACATATCATCAATGTATCAATCAACAATATATCATCAATGCATCATGAGCACATAAACATAATAATCACATGAAATATACAGTACACCAAAATTTACGTTGAAACCCAAATGTGAGAAAACCACAAAATGATTTCTTATATATCAAAGATTACATTCATTGGAAGCACCAAATGTAGCGGAAACAAGCTTGCTGGAATGGTGGCGACTTATCTATGAGAAGAGATGTGACGGTTGCATGCATTCACAAGAAGTAGATTACAATGAGGCTCTGAAAGCCTTTTTACAATAAAAAATAATGCCCAAAACCCTAGGCATCCAAAAACCTAAACCTAGGAGATGAAGTGCCAAAAGTCATGTGGGCCCCGTTTGGGTAAGTTAGTACATCAACTTCTCAGGGTCGTAACTTTTGCATACGATCTCTGTTTTAGGCATGTGATAGCTAGTTGGAAAGGTATCGTCGAGGATATTCATTTTGGGGGATCAATCATGACTTTGTATATAATTAAGGAGATAGATCCTGAAAAACCTTCATTTAGGACCTCAAAATGGCCCCGGAAGTTAAAACTGCTAAAAATAGTAAATTGCCAAAATTGTCAGAAAATTGTTTTGAGCTAGTTGGAAAAGGTGGGTGGCCACCGATATACATCTAGATAAAAATACCCATTTGTAATTGATGGAAATAGTTAGGCATGGAAATACTCACGGTCATGCACATGCTCCCCCTGTGACCATGGATCCCCCTGTCTGCATGCCTCTATCATCTCCAAAGCATATCTATCTCTATATTTTGTTTCTTCTCTCCATTTCCATGCCTTGGTTCTTTCTCTCCCCCTTTTGACATCAATTGCTTCTCTAGGGATGCTCCCCCTATATGTAAGAAATCATTTTAGTCTATTGGTCTTTCTCTTCATGGTGCTTCCTCATGTAGATCTATGATGTATATGAAAATCATTCAAAATTTTCTTCACCTGGGCTCTTCATGTCTTCATTTGTCTTCACCTATCTTACTCTTCTTGAATTCGTGTGAATCATTTTCGGGCTGAAATTAATCCAAGGTTATGTCATAGATACTCAAAATTTTCTCTCGCAAGCAGTTTGGTGAAGATATCTACAATCTTATCTTTTGTCCCGACATACTCTATCTTGATGTTCTTCTCTATAGAATGTTCTTTTAGAAAGTGATATTGAATCAGAATGTGTTTCATCTTGGAATGAATCACTGGATTCTTGGAGATAATGATAGCGTCGGTGTTGTCACATAATATTGAAATGGGCTCATCATACTTTACTTGTATATCCTGCAAAGTTTGCTTCATCCAAAGAACCCGAGTACAACATGTTGTTGTTGCAATGTATTCTTCTTCTGCTACGAACAAAGATATTGATGACTATTTCTTTCTCAACCATGATACCAGAAACTAACCCAAGTAGAAATATTTTCCACTTATACTTCTTATATCATTAATACAACCTGTCCAATCTGAAACTATGTAGGAAACCAGAGATATATCATTCCCTTTTGGCTACCATAATTCAAACTTTTTTGTTCCTTTGAGATATTTTAATATCCTATTTACTTACATAACAAGTGTTTCCTTTGGTTCTTCTTGAAACCTCACAAACTATCCAATTTACTGCATCACATCTGGTCTAGATGATGTCACATATAGTAAGCTTCCAATCATCGATCTATAAATTTTTTGATTTCCATCCTTGGAATTATCGTCCTTGCTTAACTTGCAACTAGTTTACATAGGAGTACTCACTAGTTTGCAATCTTTCGTTCCAAAATTATTTAACATTTCTATGATATACTTGGTTTGAGAGATGAATATTCCTTTATCACGATGACATATATTTAATCCAATAAAGAAAGTCAACTCACCAAGAATATACATATCAAACTCATTTTGCATGTCTTTGGAAAAATTTCGACTCATTGTGTCATCATTGCTTCCAAAGATAATGCCATCTATATAAAATTCAATGATCAATATATTTTCTTGATCCAAATCTATGTAGAGGTTGTAGTCTGCACTTCCCTTCCTAAATAATTTAGATTACCATGCTCCGGGGGATTTCTTAAGTCCATACATTGCTTTCTTCAGTTCACACGCATAGTATTTCTTCTCATATAGTAGAAATCCTTCTGTTTGTTCGATATAGACTTCTTCTTCTATTTCTCCATTAATAAAGGATGATTTAACATCCATATGATACACCTTGAATCATTTGGAACATGCATATGCTAATATAAATATTATTTATTCCATCCTAGAAACTTGGTCAAAGGTCTCTTCAAAATATATACCTTCAACCTGAGTGTAGCCATTAAAACCAATCTTTCTTTGTTTCTAGTCACTTGTCCATTCTCATTTAGTTTGTTCCTGAAAACCCACTTTGTACCAATCATGTTATTTTTATTTGTTCGTGGAACCAGTTACCATGTATCATTCTTCTCTATTTGATCCAACTCTTCATCCATAGCCTTGATATAGCGTTCATCATTTTTCAGTTCTTCAAAACTTCTTGGTTAAATTGTGGATAATAGTGCTAGGTGTTGTTTTTCTGGTGAACATATTCTTCTTCTGGTTTTACCTCTTACACCCTTATTCCCAATAATATTTTTTGGTGGATGATTTTTCTGTACTCATCAACTAGGTGTCTTGGGAGGTATATGTTTCTCATCTTCCTCTTGGTCTAATTCTGGCCGCTCTTCTTCTTCTTCCACTTCTTCTTCTACTTCTTCTTCTTTTAGATATTTTTCTTTATTCTGCTCCTATGAATCTTTTCTTCCTTCCTCGATCTTCCATATATATTTATCTTCAATCGTTACATTTATGCTTTTAACAATTCTGCCGAGTCTCGTATTGAAATATTTATATTCCCTTCTCTTGCGTGAGAACCCAAAAAATAATCCCTTGTCAACTCGAGAGTCAAATTTTCCAATATGGCCATCTTCTCTTTTGATGTAGAACTTTCTTCCAAATAATCTAAAATGATTCACATTTGTTGGTATTCCTTTCCATAACTTGTAGGGGGTCTTATCATTGTTTCTTTTGAGAATTCCTATATGTTGAATATGAATTATTTTATGAACTTCCTGTACCCAAAAGACATCACCCAACTTGGAATATTTTAACATGGTTCTATCCAATTCCTGTATTGTTATGTTCCTTCTTTTAGAGATTCCATTTTGTTGTGGTGTCCTTGATATTGAGAAATTCCTTTTTATTTCATTCTCACCACAAAAATATGTAAATTATTTTGATGTAAAATCTCCACCATTTCCCAATCTTAAACATTTGATTTTCAGATTTGTCTCAGTTTCAACCATTTCTTTGTATATATTGAATTTTCAAATGCCTTTGACTTCTTCTTTATAAATCTGACTACATTCATCCTTGTGTATTCATCAAACAATACCATAAATTACTATTTGTTGTTAAATCCCTTTGTTATCGTTGGTCCACATAGGTCGGTATGAACAATTTCTAGTTGTTTTTTTGTGATGTATTATTTTGTCTTGAAACTGGTCCTGGTTTGTTTTCCCTGTAGACAATGATTGCATAGAGTGTTTGTTACCCTTGAAATCTCAGGAATTTCTCTTACTTATTCCTTTATTCTAACTTCGACCATATTATCAAGGTTCATCTTACCCATCCTTCAGTTCTAGAGACAAATTTTGTTTTCCTTTCTGATTTCATTAAGGACATATATGTTGTTTTGGCATCTCATAGTTGTAGCCATCAACCCGCATGATCCTTCTTTCCTTATCTCACATTTTTCTGAGTCAAAAACAAGTTTGTGTCCCTGATCACACATATGAATTACATTGATTATATTTTTCTTCACATCTTCAACCATTAAAACATTTTATGCCTTTGCATCCTTGCTTCCAGGATTGATTGTTCCTCTTCCTAAAATTCTAGCTGAGTTATCATTGTTAAACGACATTGATCCATCTTGTTCCTTCTTTAGGGTAAGGAACCCATTATTTTCACTTGTCATATTATTTTAACATCCACTATCAACATACCATTTGATTCTCTTGTGTTGAGATTGTAGAGAAAGAGAGCATTCTTCAGTGTTGAATTTTTTTTTATTTCTTATCCATATCCTTTGTGGTTCCTATTTTTGTATGTTTGTATTATGTCTTGATTATTTTGGGGGAACAGTCAATATACAATATTTGGCCATGTGTCCAATTTTTTTTCATTTTTAACATCCCACTTCATTACTCAATGATCCAAATTGTTGTAATTTCTTTTCTGTGTTTCATAAGTCCTTCTTGGATAACTATTATTTGAGTAGCCTTCATAGTTTCTTCTATTCTTGGAACTTGCTTTGAAATTCATATATTGTTTCCAAAAATTAATAGATGAATAACATAATCCAAGAAAAAGAGTTTGATACCTAGAGGTGGAAGGTCCTATGGATGGAATTTCTCTTCTAAATTCTTCCTCTTCTTAAAGTCTTGCTGGCTATTGTTGATTCAAAAATCTGTATCTTCTAAATGGTGCAATTTCTCAGTGATTTTATTCTTGGGTCCTTTTGTATTATTCTTTCTTAGGAGAACCTATGATGAATTCTACATAACTTCTTTATTATGCTTCCTATTTTTTTGACTTTGAGCTTGAACCTTTCTCAGTTTTCATTTGGTTGTATCCTAGCCCGGTTGTGTCATAGTATGGCCTCTAACTCTTGATAATCTCATACAATATTTTAGTGCTATTATGATGCATATATTTCTTCTAGAGATATTTTTCGAGAGTGATTATTTCGGCTTCTGAGCTTTCAATCACCTTTTATTTTTATTCCAACTGATTTCTGAGTGCTTCCTCAATCCTTCTATCTTATTCTACCTGGATTTTTAACTTCATGATCATTTTCTCGAATTCTTCTAAGTTGGAATTCTGATATCCTTCTTTCACCTTTAGTTCTGCCTTGACTGACTTGTTTTTCTTTCTTTCTTTCCTTAGTTCTTCTAAGGCATTGATTAATTCTTCTCTGAGATTGAATTTGACTTCTTCTTTAGAATATTATTCGTTATCTTCTATGGCCATGAAGAATAATCATTCTGAATCACTGCCACTATCATCATCCTCATCTGATGATGAACTTTATTCCCTTGAGTAGAAATGTTTCTTCAAATATTTCAGTTTTTTCCTTCTCTGATATCCCTTTTGAATCTTCTTTTTCTTATTAAGATCATCTTCTTCATCCCTATCTTTATTCTTAGAATAAGGACATTTAGAAGAAAAATTACCAATACCACCATAATCAAAATATTTCAATGGAAGCATACCTTTGTACTTGTCAGATTCTCTTTTCAACATCCTTATGAATTTTTCCATGTCTTCATATTCCTCTAAGTCATCGTTGCAACTACAATCTGACTTTGACTTTTTATTTCTTTTCTTTTTGACTTCTTGGATGCCTTGAATGTTGCTTCATTTATCGTTTAGTTGTCTTTCTCTTTCTTCATTGCATAGGCTGTGAGTATCCCATGTAGCTCATCCATGATTAATGTAGCTAAATCAACTCTTTCTTCCAGAGATGAAATCTTCAGTTCATATCTCATAGGTAGGTACCTAAACACTTTTTGAACAATGATTGGTTCCTTCATTTCTTGTCCCAAATATTTAATGGCATTGACTATCTCATCAAATCGTAGAAAGTAGGCGGAAATGTCTTCATCTTCCTTCATCTTCAATTGTTCAAACTTGGATCTAAAGGTTTGAAGTTTGGGTCCCTTGACTTTGGCATCACCTTCGTAGATATTCTGAATTTTTCCCACACTTCCTTTGCAGAATCACAATGTATAACTTTGACATATACTAAATCAGTTAGACTATTAAGAATTCCATTTTTGTCCCCTGAATTGTTCTCTTCAAGTTTCTTTCCATCCTTGTCAATAGGTGGCGTGGATATTACATTATATCCATCAACTAATAATATCTAGATATTGAATCTTTGTGCCTTCACATATGTGTTCATCCTTATACTCTAGAAGGCATAGTTATGGATGTCAAACTATGGTACTCCAATATTAGCATATTCCATGATCTCCTTCTAGTGGTTAGAATGTCTCTTGAAGGACTTTCTCTGATACCAATTGTTGGAATGATGTGAGGGGGGGTGAATCAATATTAGTATTGTTTATCACTTTTAACCACAATATATAAAATTCAACTTAAATAGTAGTATATCATCAATGTATCAATCAACAATATATTATCAATGTATCATCATCAGATAAACATAACAATCACATCAAATACAAAGTACACCATAATTTACGTGGAAACCCAAATGGGAGAGAACCATGAAATTATTTCTTATATATACAATATTACATTCATCGGAAGAACCAAATTCCCAATTCTCCAGCTACAACTAGAAGGAGGCTACAACCCCCTTGTTCGCAAGCTCCAACATGAAGGAAGCTCCAATTCCCTATGTTCTCCAACACCAATCGGAAGGAGGATACAACCCCCTCTCCTTTCCCCCTCCAGTTTCCATGAAATATAAATGTAGACCAACTGTCACTACCACTGTCATTGCCACTATCATTTCCATTTTCGTTGTCACTGTCACTATCTTTGTCACTTCCACTGTCATTGTCACTACCTTTGTCACATCAACCTGTAACCTGTAAACCTATCACTATATCTGACATGTCACTATCACTGTACCATCATACCATGCATCAACTATGTACCAAAAAATGGAGTATAACATGCATAAATCGTGTACCATAGGATATTCCAATTGTAGATACCATAACATCATATAAAATGTACTAGAGAATCAACCACATACAAAACCAATACCATATCCCATATCAATCATGTATAGATCTATACCATATAATCAAGGAAGCGCCTCAAAGAATCCAATCATATTCCTCATCTACATACCACCATACATCAACTATATACCTCAACCATACATTCACATCTCAAATCTGAACCATAATAGTCATACCATAACTAGATACAATAATATACCTCTATTGACCATGTAGCCAAGATGTACCTCAATCATGTGCCAAACCACGCATACCTCAACCATAACCATGTATAATCATAACAACAAGTACATAAGCATACTAATACCTTTGTAGTTGAACTGATGTATAGTAGATCTGACCTGTAAGTTCACTTATGAATTATGGGACCTGGTATCAACATAACCCCCAAAATCATCTTGTCCTCGTGGGACTAATACATCCTGTCACATGGGGCATCACATGAGAATAATTAAGAAAATTGTGAGGGTGCCTCTCGGGACACTAGTGATATGAAACACGGGGGGCTAAAAAACTAGGGTTTCCTCATGAAACTCTTGCACTCCTCTCTTGTCGTACCTCATACTTCTTCATCACTAACTTGACAAAGAGATTACTAGTTCATTATAATATGTTCAATAAAATAACTGATTGAATGTACTTGTGAAAGACTCCTTGAGCTGTATTTATACGTTTTCTAGGCAACCTCTATCCTTAAACTTAGGGATTCTAGAGTTTCATTTTTACAACCACTTTAACCTTTCATTAAATACATGTAACCAACTAGGGTCTTCTTGACTATTATTCAGGGCTTCTAAATTCACAAGGTCATAACTCCTCAACCATGAGGAATTATGTGGAATACTTGTTATCACTAGAAGTCACCCCTGGATTGCAGCATGGGTAAGCCCAGTACCCATCAGTGTTTAGGTGGATGTTGGCTTAAATGGGTGGTGGTCAATGGAAAAAAATCAACACTAGAATCAGGGATGATTTAAAGGATGTAAAATTATTTTAAAATGTAGAAACCTTGGCGAATCTTACCTATACTTCATATGCCAACTATAAATGTTTGGCAATATTTTTGTAAAAATATTCAAATTTCTAAGGATTGTATATAGTTTTTATAAAATTTTGGCGATTTGTAAGGTAAAATAATTTTATCCTATAGAATTTGGGTGAATCATTTTTAAAATAGCGAATCACATTTTTGGAAAAACCATGATAAATTTGCACATGAGAGAAATTTAGCCCCTAACATCATCCATGACTAGAATGATGTTACAACATAGAACCGGACAAGAAATGCACAGGGAAGTGAGGGCCACATTAACTTGATTCAATGGGTTGAGTTTAAAGGCGAGGAGAGGGAAGACTTAGTGAGAAAACGAGAAAAAGATTGTTATGGGAATCCGACCTTCCAACAACTTGAAGAATATAAACTCAGGTTCGATGATGCTTTCGAGCCCAGGTTTCAGACACTGAAATGTGCCCAAATGACATAGTTCCAAAAAAACAATGATCAAACCTACATCACTATGCGGCCACAACAAATCAACTGGATCCTCCAATTCTGAGCCATTCAATGCGAGAAGGAAAAAGATAACAATGAGAGCTAATTAAAAATGATCACTATGCTATTGTAATAAAACCTACAACAATATAATAACCCTCAACTAGATCCTCCAATTCTGAGTGTCTTAACATAGTGTTTACAGAGATATGGAAAGAAACTAACTTCTATTAACTGAAAGTCTCAAATCAATTACATAACCAGACACAGTTCTGGTGCTAAAACATATTATAAAATGGGAGCTCTGCTCAACCAAAGATCCTTTACAAAATGACAAAACTCCATACTTGTACTTCAAAAATTCTTTCCTACAACATAAGCACCCTCGAGTCTTCTCATTAAAGGCTTTGCATCTGCATGCTTCTTAGCATACTGTGCATGCAGTCTCCTGTCATAAGCGAGATTTATTAGACGCAATCATGTTTTAGATGAGCTGACTGCAACTGATCCGACTTGCTGACAGTCCTTTCTCAGGCTTTCCATTTATGGTTGAAAATATGTTCAACCACCACCAACCAATCTGAATAACTACTTCATCGGGATAAAAAAGGCCCGAGTCATCACTGCACCTGTGAGACGTAGTGGCATCTACATTCTACCACTTGGATTTGAGTTGGATGCCTTCAGGGATGGCTAGGCAATAGACATGGATGAAGGTCTGGCGGGATGATTGGCACAACGAAAGGCTTCTCGGTGTGCGATGGCCAGGTGGAGGAGACACAGAGGATGGGAAGAAGCTGTGGGGAAAAAATAGGTGGGAGATGAGAAGGGGAGAGGTGACATTTGGAATAGTGAGTTTAGGACAGGTGTGAGGGAATGAAATGGGAGTGAGGGATGTGACAGATGAAGGAGAGAGATGGAGTGGGGGACAATTGCTAGAATGACGGTTGTGGAGTGGCCACTTGTTGGCCTGGGATAGGGCATGCACACATTGGGGCTGCAAAAAGTAGTTTGATTCCTCCCCTTTTTTGGTCCTGATGTATGTCTCTGGCCGACATGTAGCGCCTCAAAAACCACGGTTGTTTTCCCTGGCCCTCTCTAAATTTTTTAACGACCACACATGTTGAGGCCTCGATATGGCCAGTGATCATCTATCCAAGGTGTGTTGATCCTAGCCACCCAGATTTGCATGCGTCCTATCAAAATGCGCCAAATAGTCACATCACTCTGATGGACTTAGGATAAGTGCCATTTAGTGGGTTTTTTAACCCCATTCTTTGCATTTTTCCACCCAAGGGCCAAATCCAAGAAAAACTCCCCCTTGCAAGAATATGTGATAACATTACTACATATTACCTATTATAGGATAAATCAGTGAATGCAGACATAAACTAATCTCCCTAGATCTACTTGGATCTAGAACAAAACAAGATAGGACATGACGCTTTCACTAAGTTACAGTCATTGAATTTACTATCAAAGAAGGAATCCATGACATACCTTTGAATCTCACTTCCTTATATATTTTTTGTCCCTGCTTCGCTCTAGTTCTCTTGTGCTATGGATCATGCAATGAAACACAAACCAACCAAAGTGAAAGCAACAATAATATATTCAATGAAAACTTAAACATGTGATCAAGGAGTCATGTAATAAAATGAGAATGATTTTATGGGAAAGAAACATGCCATTGTATTATATAATGTGGAAGAAATATACAACCAGATGCATTAATGTTGTTAGGTTCCTTCCAAAAGTTCCTTTCTTCCCACACACTTTTTTCTCCAAGGATTCTGAGACCATGGATCAGATAGCTACTCAAAATCTATCTTGACAAAGCAAAACTCAAAGCCAACATAAATTTTCCAATCTCAATCCAACTCAAAATCTCAAGATAACTTTATCCATCAGAGCTCCTCTCCTTTTATAAGCTAAAGAGGATAAGGCGAGGAGGTTAGGATGATCCCATTAAATCATGAATGAGATTAATATCCAAACCATTTGGAGGCCACCTCATCATAGAAGCTTATCCTTCTATAAGCATCGCGAAAATGCTCATTTTTCCCACGTACGAAGGTCGTCGCACTCTAGTTGTAATGTAGCCTACGAAAAATCCGTGACCTAGCTATAGTGAAACCTACAGAAATCAGACATTTTTGCACCCTAAGTATAGAGAAACCTGTAGAAATCCTCCTTAGTAGGGAATTTATAGAGGAAAATCCAATTTCTTCTCTCAGGAAAAGTTCTTCTCCCTTCTTTCTTCAGAAATTTAGGCCATTGACCCCTCTGAAAGAAACGGATAGGTTTACATCATTAACGGTCATAATGGTGATCAAAATAATGTGTAACAGAGAGCCCCCCAAAGTATGAAGTTAGAACAGAGTGATAACTAAAATACTTTGTTGAGTGTGTGTAGGGAACAAGGAACAGTCGGTCAGAAACCTGCCAACAAACAAGGAAATATAGTACAATAATGTATCATCATTGAGGTAGGCATTCCCATACTTAGAATACAAATGACTCAAAGCATAAATGCCAATATGAAAAGATCCATGTCAATTAATCCAGGTCATGGCCACCAAAAATACATTGTGGATCTATGTGTTAAAGACTCAAATCTGAACATAGCCACCAAAAATACATTGTGGATCTATGTGTTAAAGGTTGAAATTCAAACATAGCCACGAGACATACAATGTGGATCTATGCAACAGTAGAAACTGAATATACTCCAACGCAACCTGAATCTGTTGAGAAAAGATTCAAGGTCTTCATCTCCACCACTCTATAGTACGAATCTAACCATGCAAAAAGAAGTGTTGAAGTTGAACATAGTAGAAACCACTTGATTACCGATCATTAGTGTATGTCATTATTAAGTGTGAAGGAAATCACCATTAATGTCAATGACTCCCAAGGTACTCTAGTACAATCCAATGAATGTGAATTAATGAGCCGAAGTCGAACACTCGGTAGAATCTCCCAATCAGGGGTCAATAATGAAAACCCACTGTCGAAAGTGAGGAAACCTTCCATTGAGGCATGTAAGTTCCAAGGTACCAATTAGTTTCTAAGTCTAATTCCTGGATAATGAGTTGAAGTCGACAGGAAAAGACTCATCACAGGAGGGCCTTAATGTATCCCCCATCAATGACACAAAATGGGTAACAAGATTTGAAGTAGATCATAGTAACAAGCGATTTAGGACTGACTCAGGGATGGCTGACACAATATAAGGCTTAAGGACTACAGAAATAGCCAACGCAATAGAACAATTTCTGGGTTGAACATCTCTTTGAACATTATGACGACACGAAAATTGTCTTGGAAACGCTGACTCAACAACAGGGATGACAGACCAATTTGTAATCTTATAAAGGAGTATGATCAGGAGACAAGTGGATTTTTTAACCCAGGCACAAAGTAAGTGAAAGGGTGTCATATTCAAAATCAACTCTTCCATGGAATACAGGTTTAGACACATTTCTTTCCCAATTTTCCCTCCACCATTTCTCACGAGTACCTCTTTATTTTTACACAAGCCTTAGGAGGATAACATATGCTTGAACTGTAAGCTCATCCTTCGGATGAGTCCCTCATAGTATGTTTAACGAACCCTAGGAAGGAGTGGTTCAGTTCCATATGGGTCTTTCGATGTTTGTTTTACAAGTCTAAAGAAAGAAAAATCATGTGTTTTTCATGTTTAGAGAGTTTGAAAAACACTTAAAGAAAACTCTGGTCCCATATGGGCCTTTCAATGTTTGTTTAAGGAGTCCAAAGAAAGAAAACTCGGGGGTTTTTCATATTTAGAGAGTATGAAAAAACACTTAAAGAGAACTCTCTAAGTTCCTTTTTCATAAAGTAGTCTAATGAGATCGAAAAAGAGATAAACTATTGCTCAACAGACATTTTCTTCAAATACTTTAACAAGCATGAAAAGAACAAGGTCACTCGGCAATATTTTCATGTTTAGAGAGTCTAAAAACAGCTTAAAGGGAACTCCAGTGGGTTCCTTTTTCATATAACTTTTACAAGTCTGAAAAAGTGATAAAAGTATACTCAGTTACATTCTCATTAATTTATGAGCATGAGAAAGAACAAAGACTAAGTTCGGTAATTTATTCTTATGTATTTACGAGCATGAGAAAGAACAAAGAATAAGCTCAGGATTGTTTTCATTTTTATGCAAGCTTCAAAACAAAACAATGCTATGCTTGGGATAGATTTTATTTTTACACAAACTTAAAAACTAAACAAAAACTATGCTTGGACCTAGTTTCGTTTTTACACAAGCTTGAACCAGAGGAAACTATGCTTGAGGTAGGTGGTTTCATTTTTACATGAGATTGAACCATAGAAAAATATGCTTGGACTTCCCAAACTTCTCAATGCATTGGTTGGTACTTAGCCCCCATCTTAAGAAACTAGCAGCTCAACTTTAGCATGAAGTCCAGAGGCCGAGGAAAATTCCCCCCAAGCTTCGTTTCATCCAACTGCAAAGGAGAATGAAATGAAGCTTCAAATACTATATGAAGGAGTTGACTCAAAGAGAGAGGGGGAACAATCTGTTTCATTTTTTAACGATCTTTACATAGGAACAAGAACTATGCTTGAGAATCCAGGTTCAATCCCCAGACCTCTTTTTCATTTTTTAACATGTTTGACACAGAAACGGAAACTATGCTCTTAAGTTATGTTTTATTTTTTAACGAGGTTTCCATAGAGACGTAAACAAAACTATCCTCGTAACTGGTTTCATTTTTTAACAAGCTTGAAATAAAAAACCATGCTCAAGGCTGGTTTCATTTTTTAATGAGTTTGAAATCAGAAAACTATGCTCAAAAATGGTTTCATTTTTTAACGAGATTGAAAGTAGAAAATTATTCTCAAGGCTCTTCTTGATCATGGCTTCCAAGAGGACAATGCTCTGGAAGAACACCATGTCAAGGGAAAAAACTCAGTCAAGGCTTCCAAGAGATATTCATTTGACAGAAGAAACACACTTTGGAAGGAACACATGTCGAGGGTCACGAGAGGGGTAAGGAGGTTAGGCTCCAATAGCCCTACCAAAGAGGTCAACATGTCAACTACCAGATCGAAGTCATTGTCATCGGTAGTGGAAGGAATGGGAGACAACCCCACATAATTTACCCGTGGCAAGGGTGATACCATATTCATATAAGAACCACTAACGGAGGTAATCCAATCAGGAACGATGAATGAAATTTTATCAATAGTCACAATTCTTCCATAATGAGGGAAAGATATCACATGAAAAATATTGGACACAATAGCTTTCATGGCATATAAATAATCCCGCCCAAGGAGTAAAGCGAAATCCAAGGGGTCTTGGAATACCATGACATCCATAAAGACAGTTTCCTCCCCGAAAGTTAGAGGGAACTGAGGAAGGGTCCCTATAGGTTGCCTGGTTCTTCTGTTAAAAACTAACATATTCTGTGCAACCGGTGCAAGTTGGGGAAAACCCAAATCCTACCAAGAAATAGAGGAAAAAATGCTAACGGATGAACCTTCATCTATCAACATCTAAGGAATATCCCGACCACAAACTTGTATAGTAATCTAGAAAGGAATGTGAGAGGGAAGATAAGGTCCAATTAGCACACCCCAATTAAAAAGGATGGCCTCATTACTTGGAGGGGGTTCCACGGGAGAAGGAGGAATACCCCCCGACATGGAAGATTCTGTATCGATGAGAAAAACATGGGAAGTATTAGGTTTACTCTCAAGCAAGAGAGTAGGATTGACTGAAGATCAGACCAGATCAACTACTTGGGTTGCATTCTCTAAGGGGAGAATGGGGTTGACGGGTGGAAACGGAATGACCACTTGGGTTTCACTCTCTAATGGGAGAGTAGGATCGACCAAATATGGGATTAGATCGACCACTTGGTCAACTGGTTCAACTAAGGATGTGACCAGATTGATGACATGATCAACCGAATTGACTGATGAGGGAACCAAATTGATCATTCTGTCAACTATAGGTGGGTCGAGAGTAAGCTTGCGATAAGCAGCTAGAAGTTGGGGTTTTGAAACACTCATGTCTTCTATTAATTTTGAGGCTTTGTCCATACAAGGGAAACGTTGAGTTAGATGACTCCCTTTGCATAACATACATGGAAACTTGACTCTATTTTTTTTCTTCCCAATGGTATCTTGACTAGTTGACGAGAGCGCATAAACATGTTGTTCAGAGGCTGACGACATGGGTTGGCGATCGTGTGTATACCATGATTATATAACCTTGGATAGACTAGGGAAATCCTTAATAATATGGCTACCCTTAGAAACCCTGCAAGGGTACTTGGGCTTACAGGTTGTTTGGGTTTTCTTGGCATCATCAACGCTCCCAGTAGGATCAATAGTAATTGGTTTCTTTCCAACATGTCTGGTAGTGGTTGGAAGTTTGGACCCTTATTTATGTTTCCTCTTCTTATTCTTCCTTCTCTTCTTCTTCTTATCCACCGAGTTACTAGATTTAGGGATTTCACTCGGTGAAGAAGATGAAATGTAAGAAGACCTCACAAGTGAAGAAGGTGAAGGATCAACATGAGTTTGATGTTCTTATGGGGAAGTGCTTACGACTGAAGCACTAGTTGCATTCAAGATTACCTGAGTGGAAAACAACCATATCGTTAATCCAATTGTGAGACCTGGAAGGCTCAAAGTAGCGATGTGAGGAGGACAAATGTTCCCATAAGAGGGAAAAACAAAAGGTTCTCCTGGAATAGGGATTCCTTCATTGGTCATTCCAGGAACGGACGCCATTAAACAAAGATCCAACCTAGAGTCTTCTATGGAGAACAAACAACACACGTTAAAACTCTAGTAAGCAACCAAGCAAACAAAACCTTCTAACAATGAGCACACTAGTTAGTAATGAAATCCAACGTCGCGAGAACAAAGTAAGAAGGGGATGAGATAGAGTGGGTGGAATATTTATGTTGATGACTTTCTTAATGGACTTACATCCTGGTGCAAGCTCCTACACATAATCATGGGTATACCCTCCAAGGAGCCCGAGTGAGTTTGGCCAATGTCAATTCCAGGTACCGTGAAGACTTTCCCCTCCATTGTCACCTTGTGTAAAGAACCTAAAGAGAAAGTCCACTAAGGTTATCAATTACTACAGTGATTCCTGGGGAAACAGTCGACATTCCAATCCATGCACAAAGGCAAGGTATCTAGCCCAAAATCAACTTGAAAGGATTCCACTCATCATTGTGGGTATACCTTCAAGCGACCCCCATAATACGTGCAATCTCTACACCAAGACCAACAAAGAAGGGTGCGTAACTCTGCCAGTATCAATGCGACCTCGTGATTGACCCTTGTGTGAAAAGGGCTTCCCAGGACAAAATGTAATAAGTGGATTTACCGCTCCCTAACTCAAGATTCTATGTTTGTTTTCATCTTTGGAAAGTTATCTTTCACACCTATTCCAATCCCTACAACTAATCTAATGTAGGTTTGCTACTAGAAAATATAAAAATGTCTAATTAATTTTTATAATCGCTTTATTTTATGGCTATTGGTACTCAAAAGGAAAATGGAGTGGACAATATGGTGTTTTGACCGACTCGAAAGTTGTGCAAAGAGATGAAGATGCAATATTTTCATTTTGATGAAACCTATGCTATGAGAAGGAGAAAGCATTTATCATTCCCATATGTCCAATGTCCCAAAATTTTAAAACTCATGAATATCAATATCTTCAAGAAATGAGAAAAATATACTATACACCAATACACGATTCATGGCCATGAGGGGGAAAAGTTTTCAGAATTTAAGACCAAAAAATGCCAAGAATCAAGAAATTTCGCTACTTCAAATGCAAGGATTCGCCCAATCTAATATAAATCAAGAAATTAAATTTTTTTGTTTCAAATATAGCTAAAATCAATAGAAAATCAACATGAAACAAAGCAACCCAAACAATTTTCTCTTTGAACACAAATTATTCAATAAAAGAAAAAGAAGTTCTTTCACCAAACAATTCTAAAGAAAAGACAGTGTTTTGTAACTGAAAGACACTCAAAGCAAGAGACTAAATATTCCAAAAGAAAACAAAGCAAGGATGGCTAAAAGAAGTTTCAAATCTGTCAAGGAGACTGTAAACATATCATAATCAAACCCAAAAATTCACCCCAAAACCAAATCCAAGATATGGGTAAGGCAAAAACCACTAAAAATCAAAATTTTCCCAATTTTCGCAGGCTATAGACTAACAAAGTGCATAAATCCTTGATTTCCATAGGTCAGAGGACCAATACAATGTGTAAATTACACACTGTGACACAAAGGTAGGGTGCATAAATTGTATGTCGCCGCACTGTCCCTTAAAGTAGGGTGCAAAAATCAAATAAAAAATGGACAAAATAAAGGGTATGAAGGTTTTTCCAATGAATTTAAATAATCAAAGAGTCAATTTGGATCTCTTAGTGACTCAGAAAATAGAACCCACGAAATCAAAGCAAGAAAGTAAGGTAAACTAGGAAAACAATCATTTCCCCAGTATGGTCACCAATTTTGTTATAGGATAAATCGGTGAATGCAGACATAAAATAATCTCCCTAGATCCACTTGGATCTAGAACAAAACAAGATAGGACATGAAGTTTTCCCTAAGTTACAATCATTGAATTTGCTATCAAAGAAGGAATCGTTGACATACCTTTGAATCTCGCTTCCTTATATCTTTGTTGTCCCTGCTTCGCTTCGGTTCTCTTGTGCTATCGATCCTGCAATGAGACAAAAACCAACCAATGTGAAAGAAACAATAATATATTCAATGAAAACTTAAACATGTGATCAAGGAGTCATGTAATAAAATGAGAATGATTTTATAGGAAAGAAACATGCCACTGTATTATATAATGTGGAAGAAAGATACGACCAAATGCCTTGATGTTGTCAGGTTCCTTCCAATAGTTCCTTACTTCCCACACACTTTTTTCTCCAAGGATTATGAGACCATGGATCAGATAGCTACTCACAATCTATCTTGACAAAGAAAATCTCAAAGACAACATAAATTTCCCAAGCTCAATCCAGCTCAAAATCTGAAGCTAAATTTCTCCATGAGAGCTCCTCTCCTTTTATAATCTAAAGAGGATAAGGTGAGGAGGTTAGGATGATCCCACTAAATCATGAAAGAGAGTAATATCCAAACCATTTGTAGGCCACCTCACCATAGAAGATTCTCCTTCTAGAAGCATCGAGAAAATGCTCGTTTTCCCCACATACGAAGGTTGTCGCACCCTAGCTGTAATGAAACCTGCAGAAAATCTGCAACCTAGCTATAGTGAAACCTGCGGAAATCAGGCATTTCCGCACCCTATGTATAGAGCAACCTGCGGAAATCCTCCTTAGTATGGATTTTACAAAGGAAAATCCAATTTTTTCTCTCAGGCAAAGTTCTTCTCCCTTCTTTCTTCAGGAATTCAGGCCACTGACCCCTCTGAAGGAAACATATAGGTTTACATCATTAACGGTCATAGTGGTGACAAACATTATGTGTAATAGAGATCCCCCCAAAGTATGTGGCATCTATATTGACAAAGAAAAGTTCAAAGCCAACATAAATTTCCCAAGCTCAATCCAAGTCAAAAGCATAAGCTAACTTTCTCCATGAGAGCTCCTCTCCTTTTATAAGCTAAAGAGGATAAGGTGAGGAGGTTTGGATGATCCCACTAAATCATGAAAGTGAGTAATATCCAAACCATTCGGAGGACACCTCACCATAGAATCTTCTCCTTCTATAAGCATCAAGAAAATGCTCGTTTGTCCAACGTACGAAGGCCACCGCACCCTAGCTGTAATGCAACCTGCGAAAAATCCACGACCTAGATATAGTGAAACCTGTGTAAATCAGGCATTTCCATGCCCTATGTATAGAGAAACCTATGGAAATCCTCCTTAGTAGGTATTTTACAAAGGAAAATCCAATTTCTTCTCTCAGGCAAAGTTCTTCTCCCTTCTTTCTTCAGTAATTCAGCCCACTGACCCCTCTGAAGGAAACAGATAGGTTTACATCATTAACGGTCATAGTGGTGATGAAAATAATGTTTAAAATCACCAGAAATGAAATGATGAGGACTAACCATCTATGATTTTCTTACCTGCATCTACACTGGCATTCATGTTCATATTTCTCAATAAAATTTAGGTACCAAAATGACACCGTCGAGGATTCTTCAAGAGTTGATATCAATGACAACCAATGTTTCAATAGTGGTTCCACTGCCAAATTGGAAAAATGATCATGATAGAGAGGAAAAAAATCATGCACAATCTTATGCACCAGGGGCATAGATCATGACTCAATGCACCCTGGTGAGAGTTCATTATATCTTAGAGAAGTAGAGAGACCCTTAGTGGGTCTCCAAGCACCTGTATTTAGGCATAGTGATTCAATGCATTCTTAGGGAGAGGAGTGATATTAGGTAGAGTGAGCTCTCATAAAATTCGTTGGTTAGTCATGATGTGGATTGTTTTATGATAGGGTTCCACTAACTTACTAAGTTTAAGGAGTAGATCTGTAGGGAATATATCATCGCGGGGGGATGAAGGCCACCTTCATTTCCCAATGTAGAATTGAGGGATTGATGAAATGGGGTGATTTTTTGGGAATCATCAATGGGAATTCATATAATTACCATGCACACTATGTCATTTCTTCGCAATCCATCGCCTGACATATGGTAAAAATATCTTGCACAAGGATTCTTCGAGCGTTGGATAGTCATTATTCATGTCTCGATGAGATACCCACAAGGTTGTAGGAATCCCTATGAGTGTTGACTCGAGTGCACAATGCATTTATGAATGTGCCACAACCATTTAATCAAGAGACCTACTAGATTTGACCCACCATATTGATAGGATTCGAAGTCTTCCACGTGCTCTTTCATGGAGACATGTGTGCACCTCCTAGTCGACACTTCATAGAGATTATTATGCCATTTATCTAAGGAATTTTCATAATATGTATCATATGAATTAACAATCCTCCAAGTTAATTATCCATCTGCAGTGGGGTTGATGTATTCCTCCCTACACCCCATGACCCTATAAATATTTTCAATTTCCAAGCTCTATGCATCCTCATTGACAGGCTCATTGTAGTGATTTCCTTCATATGGATCCAGTGGCACGACCACTCACATGGTGTCAGCTGCAAATGAAATTTGACACTTTTCAAATTCAACACCCATTCTTATCAAAATCCCAGTTGATTCCTAGAAATGCAGGGTAGGGATCTGACTTATCATGATTTCAATGACTTTGAAGTCGACCTTTGGGTTTTATCCTTCTATATTCACCTAAACTTTCTCCAGGCATTTTATGGGGTAGATCTTCTACTTGTTGGCTAATTGAATTTGAATGGGTGACTAGACCAACTTCACTTTCCCCATCACATCCCATGATTTCTTGGGTAAAATTATCACATTGGATCCTAGATCCAACATGACTCCATCCATATCATACCCACAAAATTCTACTATCATATTAAACTCTTGGCTAGTGTTCTTTTGCTTCATGCCCTGGTAGACATGGATTTCTAGCCACAGAGCTACACTGGTGGTCTCCTCTTCTTGTTCTTTAATGCAAGCAATCAACATATGAGTCAATTTAATTGTAACTTTTGGATCTCTTACCAAACACAAACAACGCTGAAAGAAGTTATTGACTTGATCTTCTACTTTTTCCATGCAACCAAGGTCGGGCAGGGATTGTACATGAAATACATGTTGCAACTCTTCTTGGCGCTATTCCTATTCTCCTGCTTAGTGAATTGAACCATAGTTTGTCTACGTGCTTCTTCGATTGATATTTGGGTGGCACACTGTATTTCTTCGTGCATGCAATCTTTCTCCAAAGATATCTGCATCGTGCATTGTATTTCTCCGCATGTGCATGCTTCCTTCAACAACCTTTGTGTCACCTACTATACTTCTTCATGGATCCATGCTTCTTCTAGTGACCTCTATATCATCCCTTGAAATTCCTGTTAGACTCGTGCCTCTTCAATAGACCCCTGATTCACATATTGCAACTCCTCGCATGCTCATTATTCCTCCAAGGATCATTGCGCATCATGTAGAAATTTCTGTTGGTGAGCCACATCAAACATAGGAGGGGGCTAGGGGGGATTCTTGATCTTTCCCTTTCCTTGTTGACCTGAAACTTCTCCATTCTCTAAGTATGCCCCTATCTTCACCCCTCCATATGTTACTACCTAGACATTCTACTACCTAGACATTCACTTCTCCTTTCTTCTTCTAGTTTTTGCATAGCTTGGCATGTACCATGTTACACTTACCCATCTTGTCCTCCCACTTTTTTTGCAATTTTGGACAATTATCAGTTACAGGTTAAGGAATATAATAGTGTGCATGGAGCATGCACGACTTAGTGCAAAATCATGAGACATGAACAATATCATCATAATTGAAACTGATGGAGGGATTTTCACCTCCTCCATCATATCCTCATGCATGACCATGTTCCTATCCACCTTGAGGTATTCCTTGATATCTACCTCTATCACTTCCACCGTTCTCACCCCCCTTTTGTTCCTCTTGTGCCTAGAATGCATCCCGGGTATGATCTTTCATCATTTGGAGGGATTGGTAGCTACTGATATCCTGGTCAATGGACTTACAGAATTCACAGAAGGGGTTGTGATTTGTTGCTTGATACTTTAGTAAGGTGGGGCAATGAGGTGGCACATGGCCCTATTGTCTACATATTTCACACCATTTTGAATATCCATATGGAAATGGACTCCACATGTCTGTTGCCAAATAATTTGGAAGGACCTGACACTCATCTCATCGATGCCTTTATGATTGAGATAGATGATTTAAGGGGCTAAATTTTGAAAATGGGATAATTTTCCATGTTTTCCCCAAAAACAAATTCACAAATTTCCATTTTTTCTAAAAACCATTCTCCCAAATTCCATAGAATACAATTATTTTACCTTAAACATCACCAAAATTTTATAGAAACTATATAAAATCCTTAGAAATTTGAATATTTTTACAGAACTATCACCAAACATTTTACATTTGCATATTAAGGACTAGTAAGATTAGCCCATGTTTCTACATTGTAATATAAATTCCCATCCTTCAAATTATCCCTGTTGAGTGGCATCTAGTGCACCACAAATGTTCATGCACAAATTTAGCCTTGGCCATATATTGCAACTAGATTGTTAGGTTGGCCAATTGTAACTGAACCTTCACCAACCCTGATGATGTTTTTGCACCTCTAGGAGTGGCTTCCATGTGCATTGTGATATCGACTACCTCAACCTATGTTGTCACCTTTTTCTGGGTGAGAAGGACTCAGATATGGGGGAGAAACCATGAAATTAACCATTATGTTTGTTTCATGTCTTGGATATGGTATGTCAACCTATCCAACAAGATTTTGAACCATTGGTCATAATCCGAGATGGTCTCTCCTTGTTTATTCTTTATTTCCTTGATATATGTAATGCATTGGGACTCTGAATTCATCTTTTGAAATTATCGAAGAAGATCTTTTTTTTAGCTCAGACAGGGACCTCTCCTATCCTGCTAGCACAATATCCTTATATTTCGTGTACCACACCAAGGCCTAATCTCTGAAAACAATATCTAGTTACATGATATTAGTCACCTCATCTATAAATCTCTTTATAGACTATATTGATGTGTAGGTGAACTGACGTTTCTTGCCATCATCCTTACCCGTTCCATGGAACATAAAAAATATCAACATACTATCTTGATTCGCCATCTTGGGACTAGGATTATTTCCACTCTCTGAATGTTGTTTTATGGATCCTTCCACACCACTATCACTTGGGGTAAAGTATTGTTGAGTTCACCTTCTCCTTTACTTGTGTCCTCACCTGTTTACTCTTCTTCTCTTTCTTCAACTTCAACCTCTTCACTATCTATTATGTGTTTTTCTTGATTAAAAATGCATAATGGGGGTGGAACAAAGGGGGAATAATACCATATTATTCCTAAATTTATTGTGAGGGGACCCAAAGAGCCATGTAGTTTCAATTATGTAAGAAAATCAAACATGATGAATTCATCTCCCCCACCACTAGGGGATCTTCCATATTTCTTCACATCTGGCGCATCCACATTCAATGCCTTCTCCTCTCAACCTGACTGTGCACGACCAACATGCACTCATACCTCCAGACCAATCCGAACAATTCCATCACATGATTAATCTCCCAGTCCAATCTATGCAATTCCACCACTAGGGGATCCTTCATATTTCTTCACATCTGGTGCATCCACATTCAACACCTTCTCCTCCTGAACTGAATGTGAACCACAAACATGCACTCCCACCTTTGGGCCAATATGCATAATTCCATCACATGATTAATCTCCTGGTCCAATTTGTGCAATGCCATTTTTCTCAAAGTTGATTTCTCCACTCAGCATGTGACTTCTTCGTAGACCACTCACCGGGTTGCTCAACATACCACCACTACACCGAGTTCCAAAATTATGTATGATTGGAACCCTACCATACAGCATGACAACTTCTTTTCTTTTCAGTGTGTAACTGTGTGACTCTTCCTCTTTCGATTCCACTCACACACCACAAATTTGTTCCCATGCACCATACATGTGTGCTCTTCATGTTCTCAAGGTTGTGTCATACATTAACATCCAAAGGGTACATGCGTCATCATCTAGGCCCTCCTTACCACTAATGTCACTACTAGTATCTTCAATTCCAAGCCTCTTCATAGGAGTTTCCTTGCATGTGCTCCATTATGTCACAACATGCTCTCCCACTCCACTTCCTATTGTGATATTCCTCTTCATTATGGTCCCAACACCTCAATGCACACCCTTGGATAACTCTTTTATATTTTTCTACTCATCTTTCTTCCTTAAATCATCTCTTCTTACATATCTTTCAACTCTTTTTATCATCTTCTCTTCTGTTTCCATTCCAATCCTTATCCTATTTCAACAACTTATTGGATCGTCCTCACTGGATCCATACTATGGTTATTTTCCCCCACCTTTTCTAGAAACCCCCACCAGTTCTAAGGAGTTTACTCAACCATCCTATCTAACTCCATGCACATCATTTTTTTTTCTGTGAACAAAATATTGATCCAAAGGGGGATCTCTTCTAACATCTTATTTCTTGGACCATCTTCAAACTTTCTTTCACCCTCTCCAAAAGAATCATTATATTCTATAGAAAACTCAACAATGTAGCCTTCTTTTACTCAGAAAAACTAGAAATGAATGGCTTGAGTCCACTTGTTATCCAATTCCTTTAGATTATCAAGATTGGTTTGATCCCATATTATTGGATCTAATGGTAACACTGTCATATTAAATTTGTCTTGTCGTTTTAACCATTCATGCAACAAACATGGAAATTCTATGAAAAATAGTTCATGCATATTAGAATAAAGGTATCTACCTTTCCATTCTTTCACATTCACCCTAAATCGTTTCATCTCTTTTAGGAAAAAATTGTCCTCCTTCGCTTCTATCCAGTCTTGAATCTCTTCTTTAGATAGACAACACCACATTTCTTTTTTCCTCCATCAATCTCAAAAAGGTTTTGGGTCTTGGCGACGAAACCATTTTTTGGGGCTAGGCAGTGTCACTGTTTCAATAAGTTATTACGTGCACACTAACGTTCTTAACATTAGGGGGTTTGAGACCTAGGGCTCTTCAAGAGCATGTCGAAAACAAACCCCTAAGCACTGACATATCAATACTAGGTCAAGGTCAAGGAAGGTCTCACCCGAGATGTAGAGAGGATCACATAGACCATAAAGACTTACAAATCAGACATAAATAATAGTACTGCAAATGGAATCCATGGAAATCGTATCTCATGATCTAGAAAGGGATAAGAATTCGAAAAATAGACACACATGTGTTACTCATTGATAACAAACATAATATAGAACAAAAGTTTCATATCTTTATTATTAGACGCATTCCATCATATTAGAGATATACATTGTGATTAATAACTGAGTTGAACAACCTTAAGAATTGATCTCATTACTATATAAACAATGGGAATAAAACAATATTTTCCTTGCACTAAGATTTAAGATTTAGATAGATATAAGACACAACAAACTTATCCATTCAACACAGGATTACAATAGGCTAACTCAAAAATATGGAGCCGATGCCTTTGGAAATTAACTAGCCTACTTTTTGAGATGAGATATTTCTTTTAAATATATTTTTTCCAGGGAGCATTGTCCTCATTTTTCTTCTCCACTTGCTTGTCTGATCTAATGACCTCGTATTCTTTTGGTACCTTCCAGGGCTCCACAAAGGTTCTCTAAAGCATGGGTAATCTTAACTTCCTAGCCAACTCATCTTATGGCCACCCCACATATTCTTCTATTGTTGGAAACAATCATTCTGGGAGATATCCTGATGATTCCTTTCTTTCTTCCAGCAAGCATATTCTTGGTTTCCGACGCAAATAAAAAAACTCAGATCGATGCACTCAAATAAAAAAACTTGTACGAAGGTGCCCTTTATCGCCCTTAGATTTGGTGTGTTGCTTAATAAAACCCAGTCCAATGCATGCACTATGGAATTATTTCATGCATATCCTTAGGTTCTTGCAAAAATAATGGATGAGCATGCAAAAATTTCATTTGTTATTACGTGCAAAACCGGACCCAAAACTTTGGGTGTGAACAATTGATATCTCATGGATATTGGTGTCCAATGGGATTGTCTCGTTGTTTCTGGCTTCCTTGTATTTCTTTCTTTGTTCTTCCTCTATTTCTTTATTTGTCTCTTCCTTCACTACTCATTGTGTTGCTTCTATTTCTGATGTGTTTGCTACAATATTTCCCACTACAACATTTTCTTCAGCTTCCTTCTCGAAAGTTTCCTTTGTTGCGGTCTCTACTTTGTCTTTGGCTTTGTATTATTCATCAATTTTCCTCTTTTTATTAGTGGAGTCACTATTTTTCTTGTGAATATTCTCTCTCTTCCTCCTCTTTTTATCCTCCAATGTCTCTTCTTCCTCTTCTAATCCTGATTGTGTAGAAGTGGAAGTGGGGGATGTCCTTTCTGCTACCTTTTCCTCTGATTTATTTGTAGCTTCTTCTCACACTCTATTCGCATCCGCAATCCTCCCTAAATTATTTCCTCATCTCCTGAAGGTGACCTAATCATAATTTATTTCACTTTGATCTACATCCTCCTCCTCCCATAATTTTGTGGTGTATTTCCAAGGAAATCCTACCTTATTGAAATGTTCTTTTACGACCCCCCTTCGGTCGTGTTTCCGGAACCTCTCCTCTCCAAAAATGCATGATATCAAGGTGTTTAATTCTTGTTGTGATTTCTTAGTATTTGAAATTAGTAGAAACCAATGTATGGTGGGACTGGTGACCATATTACCTTCGTGCCTCAGTATAACATTCCTCCTACTCCATGGATCATTGTTTGATATGCTAGCTCTTGGAGTACTAGATTGTCTGGCACAAACCAAGGGAGGAGATGGGGGGATATTGTGGCACCGTACACCCTGATATAAGTTTGTTTCTCCATAAGGTACCAATACCCAATCCTTTTTATGAAATCTATCTCCTTGTCAGTCACACATGGGGTCAACATGAAAAATATGAACTCATACAGAGGATATAAAAAGTGCTCATAGATCTTCTGGTATTTCATCCTATACTTGGGCTCCCATAACACTTTGTATTATATATAAATGGATTCATCTTATAGTTTCCATTTCCTCCCCATTTTTGGGTATTGGTGGGTTACACACATGATATCCATGAGGTATGATGACATGTGCAAACTCGAAAAAGCTCCTAACTGAGCTTCTACAATTGTAGTAACGACTTCTTTTAGGTATGTTCGATAAGATTTCATCCCAGTTAAACAATAATCATTCATATACCTAGTAATAAATAAGAGGCATGTATTATAGGGAGAACTAGGAGGAAAATTGCTCCTTGTATAGCTTGTTATCACACAATTTGTACTTTGATAAAAGGAAAGGTAAAAGGAAATAAAATTGGTGTAACTTGAGGTTATCCTATCACAGTCACCTCAATAGGATTCCTCTTTCTATTTAGGTTTGTAGGCCCAAGGGACACGTCCCCGGTGACCTGGGGATTTGAGAAGGCAAGGTCAAAATGAATATTAAATGATCCCCTCTCACAAGTCATCACTGATCAGAAAGTCTCGGGTTTATAACCAATGAAGTGATAATATATCAAGGTGTACCTGCCCGGAACAAAGAAGCAAGAAACTATATATATTTCAAGTACAACTTGTTTTTATCACTTCATAACACCACAAACTTTCTCAATAAAAGAAATTGGCTGATAATGATGAAGTAAAAAAAAAATTATAACAACAATATTTATGAGATAATACTTCACAATAAGTGCCTTGAAACAACTTCAAAATGACTAAGAATAATCAATCAATAACACCAGAATACTATCATTTATCAGAAGCAACCAAAGCAATGCATTAATCAACCTTTTTAATTACTTTTAGAAGATTTTAATGCTGCAAAGTATGGTTGTAGCTCAAGGTATATGTTTTGATGGTTCTTTTGATCAATCACTCAATAAGAAGAATTAGACTAGTGATTTTAGGGAAAATGGAGTCAATGATGTGGCATAAAATGTTGAAGGAAAATGATAATAGGAGAGTCAAAGACAAGAGATATTGATAGTTGGAGTGTTGGTAACCCAAGGCTTCAACTATCAAACCCTAGGGGAAACTAGCTACTAAGGTGTAGGTGACTCTAGGACTTAGTAGGTTTTCCTTCCTCTTTAACTCAACGATGAAGCAAAATTGGATAAGATGAAGCAATAAATACTAAGGTGTTGCAATGGCAAGGCCCTAGCAAAGGCTTGAAGAAAAATGGCTTCTTAGCAAAATCTAGTAGGTGAAGGCTTTTAAAGCTAGGACAATAACATGTGCTAGACTTTCTAGGGTTTTAAACAAGCAATTTCATAATCTTAATGTAAAATGCAAGATAACATAAATATAACCATTCAATTAAGAATAATTGCATAAATTTAACTTGCATACATCAAGAATCATCAAGCAAACCCTAGTTGAACACTTCCACCAAGAAAGTTGCCAAAATACTCCAAAAGTTAGCATTCCTCAGCAGGTGCGTCTAAAATTTCAGCCACGTAACCCTAGATAGAGTGCACGTTTCATTCCTCACAAGTGTGAGTGAAAGATGATAAATAATACAAGGGATAAAACCCTTATTTATACAATATAAATGACAAGAATTAGGTCAAAAAGGCCGACATGTCCAGTTACACATAATATCCATGTTTTACATTAAATGTCATAAGAAAACCCTAAATCAAGCTGTAAATATGATGTCATTCACTTTTAGGGTGACGTTATTCCTTCTTAGGGAAACGTTGGCCTCCTGGAGAAAAACATTAGGCCTCCTTGGGCCTTTGGATCCTACCACATGTTCCATTTGGCACACAACTGCCTCCAAAGTCTCCAAAACATTGGGTGATGTCATGGGTGACCTTGGTGATGTCATGGGCCTTCCAAGGCCTACATCATGGTGAAAAGGGAAAGACCCCCTTGGTCTAGGAATGTCAGGATGTCCCTGGTGGAATGTCCTCCTCTCTCTCTGGTGCAAACCCCTAATCTGTCTCTACCCCTGGCTGGGCTCTCAATATCATTCTACTAGGATTTTATCCCTATGAAGTTTTGAACTAATCATCTCCCCATGTATACCTATCCATCGGGTGTGGCCCTGCAACATCAAAAAAGACTCCCTCCATGGGCTCATAAGTCATAGGGATCATAGGAATGGAAATCACATCTAATCATCAAGTTATTTAAACATGTGCATCAAAGACCTTTACCCAAACAAGTGCTCAAAGACATTATTTTATTCTACAAGCCAAGTTTGGAGGGGACACTAGGACATCCTATTAGGATAGTTCTCATTAGATGTGTGATGTTCCTTGGAAAAGGGAACAACAAGCCATGTAAGTGGATGAGGTGGTAAGTGTAACACCCTATTTCCCCCAGTCTGTAAAAATAACTATACTGGTCAAGTATTGTGCCAAACTTAGAAATGTGAATGTGTGATGTGAATGGACCTTGTGAAAAAGGTCGATGAATGTAAATAATATTATGAATATATATATTGCAGGACTGCTGAGAGAGGGCTGTGCTGAAAAAGAGACCACGATGGCTGAAGAAATGTGGTGGAAGGCACTTGGAATGGTGGCGTTAACTTCCACCGAAACCAATACCATATTTGGACTTCACTGGCCTAGAGAACCAAGAGTGGCTCACTGGCCCCAAATTAAATCACTTGATAGGTTGGTAGGTAAATGTCTCCTCATGAGTAATGAGGGATGGGGGTGAACTGCCCATCCATAGAGTCCTCAAACCTAACCACCGCGAGGAATATCGTGCCACACGCAACCTCACTGAAAAGAGAAAAGGCAGGAAGAGTGTGCGATCAAGGGCAGACGCGAGGGAAAGAGGAGGAGAGATCGAAAGAACTCTGGAAAAACTATAGAGTGAGTGATAGCAGAGAAGAAGGAGAGTAACCTTCATTCTCGGTCACTGGCGAACAAAGACTCAGTCTCGCAGCATCGTGGTCTCAGCTCGGGGGTGGCTAGTGGTAAATCCATTTGGAGTCACTGAGCCTACGGTTGGGTGGAAATGAGCACCCCTCTCAGCAGTTGCATCACCTGGCGTTTTTCTGATAAGTGTTATATCTTGTATCTTAAAATTTATATGCTGACATGTATGTTCATAGTATGTGCAATTATGAGTGGCTTCAGTATAAGACTGTCTACATGGTGTTTTGATTAGAAATGATGGTTGTATGTTTTTATTGGAAAGACCATGTATGGATTATGTATGGAAACTGGGAAACCCAAGGGTCAGTATTCTTGTACACGTTAGTCCCGAAATCTTGATGGGTGAAGTCTCGAAAGAACAATACATAGATAGGCTACAAGACTTCGACATTCGTAAATCAGAATGCTCAAGGGCATATTCCCTTGTACTCGCATCTCCCAAATTCCCGACTTATGAAGTCCCGAAATGGCTTAACACGGAAGGTATTTGGTGTGTCGGTGTTTTGGCACCTAGGATACCTGACGGTAAGTTTGCTTATGCTCACCAGTCCCGAAAACCCGGTCTGCAAATTCCTAGATTGGACTGAGAGACACATATATACAACTATACATATGTTAAGGTTTCAAATTTTCGACTCCTGGAAAACCTAAGTGCGAGACCTTCTGTCATCGCATATCCCGAATTCTCGATGGCGAAAATCCCAAAACAAGGAAGTATGTTTAGAGTTAGTAATTCAGAGTTCGGCTCCTGGAAGACCCCGATCTGACAGCTTCTGTCATCACATCCCCCAAACTCCCGAATTGCAAAATCTCGATAGGCGAAGTCCCAAAATGAATTTGCACACATGGTTTTGGTGTTTTGTCTTTCCGGTGCTCGGGACTCTCAAGGGTAATTTGCTAGCCACGAAATTCTGATGGATGAAATCCCGAAATGAACAAGGGAATACCTGTATCGTGAAAGTCAATGAGTACCCTTCGGTAAGGCCTGTGGCCATAACTGACGATCAGATGAGTGCAGATAAGGGATGATAGGATCTTTATCAGGTCCCGTAGGGACTCAGATAAATTCTATTCCTCGGAGAAAAGAAGAAAAGGCCGAAATTTTTTAAATTCTGTAGTGGGTGTGTTAGAAATTGGTATCAGAGCATGGTTACAAAACTTGGACTGCTTGGGCTCATGAACGAGTTGCATAGGAGCTCCATTCGAAACACTCCAAAAAGGAGTAACCCTCTGTCTTAACCCTCTTAATTCAAAAAAAAAGTCAAAGATTGAAATGAAAATCCGATTTTGTATGCATGAGAAGGAAAAATGAAGTTATGCGTGGGTTATGAATGTATCTAAAATATTGACTAACAACTAGAGTTTGTCTTTTGCACCCAAGTGGACAATCAACCATGAGAAATTACAGACACATAGAATGGTGACTCACCATGAAATGGGAGAGGGCTCCCACAATAGAGATGAAGAGTCTGACGAAAGGAGGCTGGTAGGTACCCCTCCAGATCTAGCAGAAACTGTGAGGAGCCTCATGGTTGAATTACAAAGCTGCAAGGCTGACAATGAAAGGATGATGAAAGAACAAGAAAAGAAAACAGAAATTAACACAGTTTTACTGCAGAGCTTATCAGACCTACAAAGACAAATGCAACATGAACCTGAGGTACAGAAACATGGTCATATCAGTGGACACACTAAGAGGATCACCTCGAAAAAGGTCCACCCTAGAGGTAAAGGACAAGCGGCGGATGATTCCTCTGAGAAGGAAGCGGGTGATTTGGAGGGCTCTTCTAGCAACAGAACCAGTTCCTATTCCCGAAGGAAACATAAGAATCAAAAGCCTTCCAAAGGTTGTAAATTCGAAGAATTCAGAAAAGCCAAACCACCCTCCTTCGACGGTGAAATAAAGAAGGGAGAGGAAGCAGAGGCCTGGCTGCTTGGACTAAATAAATATTTTAGAGTCCATGACTTTTCAGAAAATTTGAAGGCCCGAGTGGCCACCTTCAACTTGAATGAAAAGGCTTCCATTTGGTGGGAAGACCTTAAGAATGTGAAAGGGGTTCGTGAAGAGGACTTGTCCTGGAAGAAATTTGAGAAATAATTTCGGAAGAAGTATTTGTCAGAAAAATATTTCGACGAGAAGAACAAAGAGTTTTATGAACTCAAACTGGGACAACTCACTATAGAAGAATATATCAACAAATTCCTCTATTTGTTGAGGTATGTACCTTATATAAAATTGGAAAAGGCAAAGGTGTAACGCTTCATCAGTGGACTACCTAAGGACTATCAGAATAAAATTGAATTTGATGAGCCAAAGACTCTAGAAGGCACTATTCGAAAGGCAACCTATTTTCATGAACAATTTGGGAATCGAGCAGAACCTCGCGAAGGATGGAAGAAAAAGAATAGTTTAAGATTTCAGAGAAAGGGGATTAAATTCCCAGGATTTAAGAGCTATAAGAAGAATCCAAGAATGAGCTTCCCAGCCCAGAGTGTGCACAAGTAGAATTTTCCCTCCTTGAGCGAAATCAAACTTCTGGACCCATATCAGTGAAGACTAATAACCCAAAGAGAGAACCTTTGAAATGTTGGGGTTGCGGGGAAGAACATCTATTGAGATACTGTCCACACCGACAACAGAATAGTCAGAGGATTTATAACATCTAGGAAGCGACCACTGTCAATGATGTGGCCATGAGTGTGCCACAAATTTATGCAACCTTGGATAATAACCAGGCTAACCACCAAGCTTCAGTGGTGGAAATAGAAGGTATGATTTCCAACCATCTAGTATCTTTTTTGATTGACCCTGGTTCAAATTTTATTTATATAGCCCCTAAAGTTGTTGATAAGTGTAAACTACAGCCACAAAAACATACCAAGCCATGGTTGGTACAGTTAGCCACTGGCACCAAAAGAAGGGTAGCAGAGGTTATACCAGCTTGCCAATTGATGTTGGGTAAATTCCCCACCCAAGCAACCCTTAACTTAATACCCCTGGGATCGTATGATCTATTGATTGGTATGGACTGGCTAGCCTCCCATAAATCCAGATTGGACTGTTACCATAAAACCTTAGAATGTGTAAGTAAAGAAAGGAAAAAGATAACCCTTCAAGGGATCTGAAAACCTGTCTCAGTAAGACAAATATCATCTCTGCAAATGAGAAAGTATTGTCGAAAGGGATGTCCCCTATATGCAATACAGGTGTTGAAAACAATCGAAGGTGACAAACCAAGCCCTGACGATCATCCTATCCTGAGAGAATACAAAGATGTGTTTCCGGAAGAGGTACCGGGTCTACCTCCGAGAAGAGACATAGACTTCTCGATAGAACTTGTACCGGGAGTGGTGTCGGTGTCTAGGACACCCTACCATATGAGCACACCCGAGTTAGTTGAACTCAAATTGCAATTAAAAGAAATGATGGATAAGGGTTATATCCAGACCAACGTGTCTCCATGGGGAGCACTAGTCCTATTTTTGAAAAAGAAGGATGGTACCCTTAGACTGTGTATAGACTATAGGAAACTCAATAAGGTAACCATAAAGAACAAGTACCCCTTTCCCAGGATCGATGACTTGTTCGATCAATTTGGGGGTGCGTCTATTTTATCAAAGATTGAGTTGAGGTTGGGATACCATCAAGTCCGAATTAAGGGTGAAGACATCCATAAAACTTCCTTTCAGACGAGGTATGGTCACTATGAGTTTGTGATAGTTCCATTTGGGTTAACCAATTCCCCTGCCACTTTTATGTTCTTGATGAACAATGTACTTAGCAAATTCCTAGACGAATGTGTGCTGGTTTTTATTGATGATATATTAATTTACTCCAAGAATAGAGAAGAGCATGAAGAGCATTTTAGGCTTGTGTTGCAAGTACTAAGATAACATCAGCTTTATGCCAAATTCAACAAATGTGAATTATTCTAGAAGCAAATACATTACTTAGGCCATTTTCTATCAGAAGAAGGAGTAGCAGTAGACCTTGATAAAATCAGGTCTATCATGGAATGACCTACCCCAAAGGACGTTTCGGATATCAGATCCTTTATGGGATTAGCAGGATACTATAATAGATTTATAAAAGGATTCTCCAAGATTGGTTGTCCAATCATTGCCCTCCAGAAGAAGGGGATAAAATTCATGTGGACACAGAAATATGAAGAAAGATTTCAAACCTTGAAACATCTACTGACCCATGCACCCATGTTGAAGATCGTCGATCCTGAATCTGACTTCCTCATGTGCACAGATGCCTATAAGGAAGGGCTCGGAGGAGTCCTTATGCAAGGAGGAAGTGTGGTCTGCTATGAATCCCGAAAATTGAATGAGCACGAAGTCAACTATGTGACCCATGATCTAGAGCTGGCTTCCATAGTGCATGCCTTGAAAATGTGGAGGCATTATCTCCTAGGAATAAAATTTGTACTTATGACAGATCATTGTGGATTGCGATATCTGTTTGACCAACCAAAGCTCAATGCTAGACAAGCTAGGTGGATGGCCCTCCTTAGCGAGTTTGATTTCGAAATCAAACACATTAAAGGAAAGGAAAATAGGGTGGTCGATGCCCTTAACCGAAGTATGAAAACAATTCACCTGGCCGCGGTGAGTACCTGCGAGACGGATGTCAAAGAAAGAGTTAGAAATGCACAAGGAACAGATCCATTCTTCCAGACCGTGACCTCATACCTGCAGCAAGAACCCATAGGTATAAATTATGGAGACTACCAGATGATGGAAGAAGGTCTACTCACTTACCAAAGCAGACTATATATTCCAGATTGTGACGAATTGAAGAGGTTCATTATGGATGAACTACATAAAAGACCCTATACTGGTCATCCAGGATATCAGAAAATGATCACGGCCACCAGGAAACAATTTTATTGGCCTGGGTTGAAGAAAGACATAGCTGAGTACCTAACCAAATGCATAGAATGCCAACAAGTAAAAGAAGAACACGGACACCCAGCAGGATTATTACAACCTCTACCAATCCCAGAATGGAAATGGGAAACCATCTCCATGTACTTCATCACCATATTACCAACCTCGACCAAATAGAATGATGCCATCATGGTAGTAGTGGATAAATTGAGTAAGTCTGCTCATTTCATCCCCGTCAAACCGACTTGCAAGGCAATAGATATCACCCAGGTATTCATGAAGGAGATATTTAGACTGCATGGCATGCCAAAAGATATCATGTCTAACAGAGACATGAAGTTCACTTCCAACTTTTGGAAATCAATGATGGTGGGTTTAGAGACCAAATTGTTGTTTAACACCACCTATCACCCTCAAACTGATGGACAAACATAAAGAGTAAACCAAATACTAGAATACATGCTAAGAATGAATGTAATGCATCAAACCAAGAAGTGGGATGACTACCTGCCACTGGTATAATTTGCCTACAACAACGGCTACCAAACATCCTTAAAGATGAGTCCCTTTGAAGTCCTCTATGGTAGGCCGTGTAACACTCTAGTTAGCTGGAGTAATCCCGTAAATAGGATTTCTTTTGGAACCAACATGTTGAAATAAATGGAAGAGCAAGTGACTAAGATAAAACAAAAACTAAAGGTCGCTCAGAACTGACAGAAAATTTATGCCAACCAAAAGAGAACTCCAAGAGAGTTCAAAGCGGGAGATCATGTATATCTCAGAGTTAGGCCCAGGAAAAGTTCCATGAAAATGGAAGCTTGTGCCAAGTTAGCACCTCGGTATTGTGGACCCTTTGAGGTTATAGATAGAGTGGGACCTGTAGCCTATAGGATAGCACTTCCTCCCATAGTAAAAGCACATAATGTTTTCCATGTTTCATTATTGAAGAAATATGTACATGATGCTAACCCGGAGGGAGAATTTATACCAGAACCTCAATGCATACTGGACAGAAAGGAAACCCTGCTCCAGAACCGAACCATTGCACAGGTCAAGGTGCAGTGGAAACATTTTGGCCCAGATGAGGCTACATGGGAAATGGAGGATGCCATGAAACAGGCATATCAAATTTTGTTTACATCTGTACATGCATGTCAAGTTGATAGATAGAACATCAAGGACGATGTTCCTTTAAGGGGGGGGGGAAATTATAACACCCTATTTCCCCCAGTCTGTAAAAATAACTATACTGGCCAAGTATTGTGGCAAACTCAGAAATGTGAATGTGTGATGTGAATGGACCTTGTGAAAAAGGTTGATGAATGTAAATAATATTATGAATATATATATTGCAGGACTGCTGAGAGAGGGATGTGCTGAAAAAGAGACCACGGTGGCTGAAGAAGGTGGTGGAAGGCACCTAGAATGGTGGCATTTACTTCCACCGAAACCAATACCGTATTTGGACTTCACTGTCCCGAAGAACCAAGAGCGGCTCGTTGGCCCCAAATTAAATCACTCGCCAGGTTGGTAGGTAAATGGATCCTCATGAGTAATGAGGGGTGGGGGTGAACCACCCATCCATAGAGTCCTTAGACCTGACCACCACAAGGAAGATCATGCCACACGCAACCTCGCCGAAAAGAGAAAAGGCAGGAAGAGTGTGTGATCAAGGATAGACTTGAGGGAAAGAGGAGGAGAGATCGGAAGAACTCTGGAAAAACTATAGAGTGAGTGATAGCAAATAAGAAGGAGAGTAACCTTCGTTATCAGTCACTGGTGAATAGAGACTCAGTCTCGCAGAATCGTCGTCTCAGCTCGGGGGTGGCTAGTGGTAAATCCATTCGGAGTCACTGAGCCTACGGTTGGGTGGAAACGAGCACCCCTCTCAGCAGTTGCATCACCTGAATTTTTTTTGATAAGTGTTATATATTGTAGCTTGAAATTTATATGTTGACATGTATGTTTATAGTCTGTTCAATTATGAGTGGTTTCAGTATAAGACTGTCTGCATGGTGTTTTGATCAGAAATGATGGCTGCATGTTTTTATTGGAAAGACCATGTATGGCTTATGTTTATATATGCATATATATGATGAACTAATACAAATCTTCAAGTCTGCTCTCAGGATATTTGTTCCTGTGTTGTCCTACCTGATGCCTTGGATAGATTTTCCCACGAAGGAACCCTTTCAATACCACTCCCCTACCTTCGAGAATACCTTCCAGTCTAGTCTTCAAAACCTACTGTAAATTACCTGAGGACCCAAAGAAGGATGTTATAGGTTAAGTCTCAAAACCTTGTACGAGGGAGAACGGTCCACGTAGACCTCAACATTTCGGCATTTCAGTACCCAGAATACCCAAGGGCGAGTTCCCTTGCACTCACAAGTCCCGAAACCCCGACTTGCGAAATCCCGAATTATTAGAGTGGGGGTAAATTAAGAGTTTTCGGAGTTTCGACACCCGGAGTATCTAGGTGCGAGTTTTCTTGCACTCGCGAGTCCTGAAACCTCGACCCACGAAATCCTGAAATGACAGTGTGTGAATAAGTATTGATAGACATAAGAGATCCTGTCATAAGACTTGAGGTCAGTCGTGACCGTTAGATTGGAGGAAGAAACAAGGGTGTTAATGCCTCAACCCCTACCCTTTTATCTTCGTAAGTAGCGAAGGAATCAGGACCATAGATCCCCAGGGTTTGTGGAGGTATCTGGACTATCCATTTATAGGACACGTGGCTACTGGTAATCATTTCAGTGTTTCGGTACCCGAAAAGACAAAGGGGAAGAACCCTGATCATTGCGAGTCATGAAATATCGATAACTGAAACCCTGAAATACTTTAAGGAATGGATGAGATAGGATAGTTCGGCATTTTGGTACCCAAGACACCTAGGGGTAAAAAAATCCCTTGCACTCGCAAGTCCCGAAATCTTGACTTGCGATATCCCAAAAGATAGAGTGTGGAAAAGTTATCATATTTCAGTATTTCGGCACCTAGGGTACCTAAGTGCGGGCCCCACATGTTCACTAGTCTCAAAAACCCTGACTCGTGAAATCTCGATGGATGAATTCCCAGAATAGTGAAGCATGTTAGAGCTTGGCGCTTTCAGAATTTTGGCTCCTAGGAAACCCAGGTGCGAGACCTCTTGTCATCGCACATTGCAAAATCCCGAAGTATGAAATCCTGAAAAGGTCTAGCGTGGGTAAGCCTTGGTGTTTCGACAACCGGGAAACCCAAGGGTCAGTCTTCTTGTACACGTCAGTCCCAAAATCTCGATGGGTGATGTCCCGAAAGAATAATACGCGGATAGGTTACGAGACTTCGGCATTCGGAAATCGGAATTCTAAAGGGTGTATTCCCTTGTACTCGCATCTCCCCAATTCCTGACTTACGAAATCCTGAAATGGCTTAACACGGATGGTATTTGGTGTGTCGGTGTTTCGAAACCTGGGATACCTGACGGTAATTTTTCTTATGCTCACCAGTCCCGAAAACCCGGTCTGTGAATTCCCAGATTGGACTGAGCGACACGTATATACAACTATATGTATGTTAAGGTTTCAGAGTTTCATCTCCCGGGAAACCTAAGTGCGAGACCTTCTGTCGTCACATATCCCGAATTCCTGATGGCATAAATCCCAAAACAGGGAAGTATGTTCAGAGTTAGTAATTCAGAGTATGTGAGACCTTCTATCATCACATCCCCCAAACTCCCAACTTGCGAAATCCTGATAGGCAATGTCCTGAAATGGATTCCCACACATGGTTTTGGTGTTTTGGCTTTCCAGTGCCCGAGACTCTCAAGGGTAATTAGCTAGCCATGAAATTTCGATGGATGAAATCCCGAAATGAACAAGGGAATACATGTATTGCGAAAGTCGATGAGTACCCTCCTGTAAGGCCTGTGGCCATAACCTTCGATCAAATGAGTGTAGATAAGGAATGACAGGATCTGTATCAGGTCCCGTAGGGACTCAAAGAAATTCTATTCCTCGAAGAAAAGAAGAAAATGCCGAAAAATTTTAAATTCCGTAGTGGGTGTGTTACAGTAAGGGATGTCTGGGAAATGGGTGCCGTGATAACATGGAAATGTATGGCTCACCTATGGGTGCCTCTGAAGAGGGTGAGCTGCACCTTGTCATGGATGCAAATGTTTCCAAGCCTGTTCATGTCTTTTATATTTTATTCTTATTTATTTTTCTTTCAAGAGGGGCTAGTTAGGGGACATTGTCCTGGCATGGTGACCAGTGGTGACAATGTTACCCACAAGAATTTCATGAAAATGAGAAGGATGGATCATGATGAGACCCCCTTTATCTTGGCTATGCCACCAAGAGAAACTACCTTGGCATGGTGACCAACTAAATGGTAGTGTCATACCACTACAATCCCATGTACTTAATAGGATGGATCATGATGCTACCCCCTATCATCTAACTAGGTATTGATTTATTATTTTTTATGGGTCCCTCTATTTCTTGATGAGAAGAAGGATGTGCCCTCCAGGGCCAGGCTCAAGTCGATCTGGCTCTCAACACTCCATGTCTAACACCTGTGGGCCTCGAGACATAATCTCCTTAGTTATCCCTAGTCTATGGGATAACATAGACTTCATATCATGGTTACCATGTAATGGTAAGGCCTCATTAGTTCAGTCGTAGGGTACCCTCTCTCGGGTCTAAGTTTGAATTTATTGTCTTTCTTGTACCACCTAGGAAATAGCACCTTGGTTGTGTATTTGACCTCAAAGAGATTTATTTTTTTCTAGATTCTTAGTCCCCTTATCAAGATGATATCATTTTTATAAGTCTTCAGGCTGAAACGATCTTATGGGATCCATTCTAGAGTTACAGAAAAATGGGTTCCCCAAATATATGTTCTTGAGCATCCAAGTGGTGGTGTCAACACAAGGGAACACAACAACACAGGTTGATACTACGAATATTTCAAACCTTCTAATGTTCTTGAAGATATTTAATTCATCCTGGTCTTTAGCATTAGTGGAGAAGAAGTTTTTTTTTAACATATGATACAGATCACCCCATATGAGTGCATCCACTTCCTTGTGGGTGTGGTGTTATTGGAAAATACAATTCTTTGATGACCTCTGTTGATATTAGGTTCTTCTGGATTCCGCTATCAACTATAAAATGTAATTGGGTCCCCTTCAACCACATCTGTGAATGGAAGTGACACTCCCCCTCCTTAGTATCCTCTGGTTCTTCTGGTTGGATTGTTGTGGTCATGACAGTAGAAATGGGTTCTGCATCAATTAAGTGTCTCCTTTTATTATTGTCTGAATAAAAGTTTGATTCGGGGCTCAGATATGTTTCTTTAAACTCGGGCATGAATTTCATTTTTGAGTAACATTCACTGGTGTTGTTCCAAGGGTTTTTGTGGAAGTCACACCACTTCCTAGTGTCCTTCTTCGTATTTCCATTACCATTATTTTCCTGTCACTTGGACTGGTTGTCTTGATGTTGAATTTTTCTATGAGTCATGGTTTCCTTGACCATACTTTGGTTTTTGTAGATTTTTAGACCCAAATTATCTCTTGCTCTGTTGCTTAAATTTCTTGTCTATTTTGAAAACATATCGATAAGAGGCTCCCAGTGATGAAATTTCTAGAAAATCCACTTAAGTTTGGATGTACCCGTGAAGAGCCCCATGATATTTTAGAACTATATGTTGATTGGAGTCTTTGATACCCAGCTTTGTGGACAAGGTATGGAAGGTATTTTTGAACTCCGACACGTTTGGCCCCTCTCTTGATGCATCTTGGCCCATCTCATGTACTAATAGTCATAGTTTCCCACAAGGTAATATTTCTCCTTGACCGCATCCATAAAACAATCCTTAGAGGGATCAACCCCAAATATTCTAGACTCCTCTATGGAATGTTTCTCCTAGTAATTTTCCCACTAATGTTTGACATGAGGGAGAGCCTTAAGGAGTGAAAAGGTGATATTTTCTCTATCGGAAAAAATTGTGGATAGATAAATAACATTCTAGCAGATTTAACCACTTTCCCAAAGCATCTACATCGATATGACCTTGAAATACATGAATATTGAAATTAATTTGTACCTTGAATGGGGAAATGTCTCCAAAGAGACTACTTGACAAATATGTGTCTACTATTGTCGGCAATCCTTGAAGGATTTGGGAAAAACTCTCTAGCATATCGTTCATTTTTTGCGCAAGGGCTTCCATGAGCAACATCTTGATGGGATCTTGTGCTCCCTCATCTCTCTTTTATTTTTCCATGGGAGGTTGCTTGGGCTAGCGAGAGCAGTTGTCCTGGAGAGAAACAAGCTCAAGGCCCAACTCTCTATACGCTGACCTTGTTGGGGACATGAAATAAGAAATGAAAAGGAGTAGCCTGCTCTGATACCACAAATCCATATTATTTTGAGAATGAAAGGAAGGCAAAAATATAATAAGTAAATACACAGACACATTTCCCGAAACACAAAAATATAGTAATGCACAATTTTTATTAATGAAATAAATATACAAACACTGTAAAATTATAGAATGAATGAACTCTTTAGAATGGTGGAAGCTTATCGATAAGAAGAGATGTGATGGCTATTCTCATTTGCAAGAAGATGATGTTTACAATGAGGCTCTGAAGGCCTTTTTAACATAAAGAAAATCCAAAACCCTATCCCTAGAAGACGAAACGCCAAAAGGTTTGTGGGCCTCGATGGGGGTATTTGATACATCAACTTCTCGAAGGCATAAATTTTGTATACGATCTCCATTTGAGGCATTCTATACCTCGTCAGAATTTATAGCCAAGGATTACATATTCCATTCAACCTAGCATCTCCCTTTGGCTACATGGAAGGTGTTGTTGATCCCAAAAAACGTCGAACAACCCTGGAAGTTCAGGACCCGAAAACCCATAGAAAAATTGCCAATGTGGAAACCCTTGTTTTGAGCCAATTGAATAGATGGGTGACCACCAATTTATTCCTGGATCAATAAACATATACCATCATCCATTGTGATATTTGAAATTACATTTATCTGTTGATACATTTTTTTCTTTTGTTGCTTCTAGATTTAATTTTTTCTCTTTGGGTTTCTTCCTTTTAAGTTGAGTTGGATCAATCAAACTGCTTAATTGATCATGTCGACTACAAAATATTTTATTGATCTGCATTAAAAAATATGAACAACAGAGAAAAAATAATTTACTTCAGTTTTCATCACTACTTTTGTAGTAGTTTCCTATATCTACAGTTTCTTTGCTAAGAGTTGATGATCATAGCTCTTCTCATTTTTCCACTTTCCCTTTTTTCCCTTCATAAGTAATTTTTGCAAGAACATACTAAAAAAAATTTATGAAAGAAAAATGATTAACAAAATATGTTTTTACAAAAAAACGAGACATTCTAAGTTCTATTCCATTAGTAAATTGTGTACCATGTGGATTCAATATATTTTGACTCACAAACTCGCCACTAGTTATATAGCCTATTAATAGTTGCAAGGAATACTAAAAAGACATTATAAATAAAATTAGTATTTGGGATTAGTAGTCGGGACCCCTATAAGAAAAATGAAACTTTATTTTCAATTTTTCCTAAAGTATTAGAATATGCATGTTTATCCTTCAAAGGACATAATGATTTATACATGTGATTGTCGTGACAACGATAATATTTTCTTTCTTTCAATTTGATTATAAATATGCTTTATCATTTGGTTGCATATGAAAATTTAAGGATATACTCATAACGTTATAGAAGTTTATGGAATTGAACATACTCATACAAAAGAGTCTCATTATAGTGTTAAATGCCGTATTTTAATGGGTTACTATGGTCATTATAACCACAAGTTATATTACTTGGCATACAAAAGCTTATGTATATGAACATATGGAATATGATTAAAGATGGTTTTCAAACTTATATTACAAATAATATGTTATGTGATATATGTGTAAAGGTTGGATGATCAAACTCCATATAACATATGGTAACTTTGGGTTCGATGGAATGATTGTTTTGGGATGCATTCAAGCTTTGGTATATATTAGGTGTTCAAATCAACATATATGAATAAACTGCATATATGGTATGTTATAAATTTGGTTTTAAATGTAGGCCTGACATGACTAACCCTTAATCACTAATTTCAGTTGTCATTTGGTTATAATCAATTGACAATTGGGATCTAGTGTGTTCCCATGCATAGATGTCTCTTGTTCTGATTTGTGATTGATTGTCATTTCACTTGTTTCGAAGTGGAAATATGACTTGGCAGAGGATTTGTTGTATGGTGTAATATACATAATTTGATAATCTCCCATGCATTAAATTCACATGGACGTGGACATTGACACCCACATTCAATGTATACCACCCTCAATATTGCGTTTTGGCCATTTAATTTTCATTTGGATCGTTGGAGAATTTTGTAGAAAAAGTCTGGTATACAAGCTCAGTTCTAGTGGTTCCATAACTGCTACACCTATTGTTTCAACTATTTATAGTGCTTAAACAAAGGTATGCATGCACTAGCTCGTTTATTCATCAAATATAGATGTTTTTGAAATTATAATTTAAAGTTTTGTCTACGTGTGAACTAGTTTCAAGAATGTATCTCCCTTCCCTTCTTCTTTCATCTAGGGTTTTGAATGATTTTGATTGTTCTCCTTCAGGCTTCATGCATTCACTTTCCATTTTATCAAAAATAAAATATTGTCATTTTTGTTTGCTTAAATAATATTGTCATTTTTGTTTGCTTAAATGGAGACATGGGTTCAAGTTTTGGCTTAGTTCTTTTCATTGTCCAAAAGATATTCGGGTCGATATTCCTACCTCTCTCAGCTTCCGTTATTTGAAATATATTACTAGTGTGTTGAAAAAGTTTATCTTGGGTCTCTTTGTATGTGTTTGTTTTGTCCCATGGTTCAGACCCATATACATTCGTTAAGTCCAACACTTTATCAATATGGGTTTTGTTGATATTTTTAACCTTGGACTCTGTTAGTCATATGCATACCTATATCCTTACTCAACGTTGTCCAGTTATATGGGTTCATGATTATGTGCTCTATTTTCTATGTCTGAAATCATGAGTTTAGAAACAATATTGATGAACTATTATTTTGTCTAATTTTTCAATTCTGGGTAATATAAAAGATGTTTGATAAGCTCGACTTGATGGGTCTCTAACTCTCATCCAGATAATAAACTCACATGCAAAGATAATTTTATTTTTGGGTTTTGACTCTAAAAGTCAATATTGTATGTCAAATTGACAGTTTTTTTCGTTTGTGTATAATTTTCAATTCAAAGGAACTCGTTTATCTCATGCTCATATTTTTTAAAAGATTGATTATTTTGTTGTTGGGTCCAAAATGCTTGTCATCACCCATGTTTCATGGTAAATTTGGATGATTTCTTTTGAGAAGGTCATTCATTCAAGCATGAGTTCAATATTAGTTTTGATGGTTGAATCCATTTATGCACATAACTATATTATATACCTACTCGATTTAAATCCAAAAAGGATAAGTACTTAATCCCTATTGTCGAGTCTTTAGAAAACAAAATTACCAACTTAACGAGAAATCTCTAGAGTTCTCATTTTTTAAGAGTGGCTATTTTTACATCTAAATCAAAAAGTGGCGGTATTGGTAGTACCCTTTTTTGCAGAGGTTAAAATTCAGACTCATTGCATTGACAATTGATGTCATTGGGGACAAAAACTTTAAAATTGGCCCTTAAATCGAAAAGTAATGCTACCAGTAGAAACAAATTTTTATTTGGAGCTAAGATTATAATTTAATTGAAACTGTGGCCTCGACAACGAATACCATTGTCAATAAACAACTCAAAATCTTCTCCTAAATCATTGCTTATAAATTTTTTTAATATTTTTTTAAAATTTACATAAAAAAACATTGAAAGTTGGTTTTTTAAAAAGTAAAACAAAAACAACCATTAAAAAAAAAACAAGACAATTGTAAATTTTTATCTTTTAAATTTAAAAAATAAAACAATTATAAAAGAAAATTAAAAGGAAACTTTGAAAAGAAAAAAATTAAAACTAAAAAGAAAAGGAAACCCCTCCCCCAATATATATATATATATATATATATAACTTTAGGAAAATACAAATAAATAAATAAACGAAATTTATTTAAAAAAATACTAAAAAGATATAAAATAATGAAAGAAAAAAATAATAAATATATTTAAAAAATAAAAAAATAAAAAATACAAAATTTAATAAAAAAAAATTAAAAATAAAAAGTTTGCATAAAAATAACACAAAATTTTTATAAATATATTAGAAAAAAAATTGAAACAAAAAGGTTAGTATACAATGCTTGAAAAAAAATTAAAAAGACTTTAAAAAATTCATATTTTATAATTTAAAAACATTGAAATAACATATTTTTTCAAAAGCCAAAATAAAAACTTTTATAAATTGTTTATTTTCAAACTAAATTATAAAAAATAAAAACATTATTTAATTTTTTTTTTTTTTTTTT